>CM055189.1:1050151-1160151 GCA_029224185.1 Karalla daura
GTGCGTGTGTGTGTGCGCGTGTGTGTGTGTGTGTGCGTGTGCGCGTGCAGGGTGATGGTGACCAGTGTCCTGGCAGACCGACATCCAGGCGAGCTGCACATCTTCAGGAACTACGACCCCCCCTCGGTGCACAGGGAGCCCCCCTACGCCACCACCGCCACCTTCAAGCCTCTCACCATCCCTCAAGGTGCCCCCCAACCCACACACACACACCCACACACACACACACACACACACACACACACACACACACACACACACACACACACACACACAGAGCCTCCTGCTGCTCAGCCTCTCAGACCCCCGCCCCCCCGGGGTCGACCCAGTGGCATGGCAGGGGTTTAAAGCAGGGAGCTCAGCTGTTTCCATTCAGTCCTGTTATCGCAGTACTGCTAAAATATGTTCAAAATGTAAGAAATGATGTGAAACCATGTCACCATGTCAGCAGGTTTATCATGTTTGGAACTGAATACAAGCCAAAGCAAGCATTAAATACAGTTAATGATCAAAGCTGGTCAAGCTTAGCATTACAGGTAAAAAAAGATGTATCAAACTGCTATAGTTAACTCCATCACTGCCAGCTGCTGTCACCACGGTAACTGAGGCGTATGAAGACCTCAGGAGCTATTTGACAGAGCTGAGTGGGTCCTCTGGTCGGCCACTGGGGGCGCCAGCGCCTCCAACGTGCTGCTACACCCTGCGGGGGCTGAGGAGTGTGTGAGCGGGAGGCCAGAGGAGTGTGTGTGCTGCTGTTGTTCCAGGATGGGAGGATGAGGAGGTGTTGGTAGTAGGACACACTGAGGAGCCTCCCAGAAAGCGTAGGAAGGTGACAGACGAAGGTGTGTGTCCCTCCAGACAGCTGCACATTCATGGGGACGCCCTGGCCCACACTGCCATTATCTAGCTGGGTGGATCTGAGCTGACTGCTAACTGAGGCATGCTAATGCTAATGCTAACAGCCTGACCTGAAGCACAGTGACTGTGACTGCCCAGCACAACATGCCTCATGAAGCAGTTATGATCAGAGTGAATACTTAGTAGTACTACTGCTGCTTATTATTATTGTTGTTGTTGATAATAAAGTTCAATAAATATTTAATATAGATCACAAACACATTATGTATGAATGTTGATCAATTATGTTATGTTTAATTGCTTAGATATATCATTATCATAGTAAAATAATAGATATGTACACATGATAGTTATTATTATGATTACTGCTACTAAAACTACTCAGAATTAACAACAATAAAAATAACTATGTTTTATTTTATTATATGTGTCATTATAAAATCTCAAACTGCAGCTTGTTGAAAAGATGTTTTATTTATTTAACAAAGGAAAGCAGAGAGTGTCTGTGATATCAGCTGCTCTGTGAGAACACACTGAACACGTACTGAGGACTTTAAGGACAGGACAGGACATTAGATGAGACGAAGGCCGTGGTAGGATCTGCAGGATGTGTCCTGGGTGTCTGTCCATCTGGACCAGACTTCTGGACCAGACCTGTGGTCAGGACCAGACCTGTGGACCAGACCTGTGGTCAGGACCAGACCTGTGGACCAGACCTGTGGACCAGACCTGTGGTCAGGACCAGACCTGTGGACCAGACCTCTGGTCAGGACCAGACCTGTGGACCAGACCTCTGGTCAGGACCAGACCTGTGGGTCAGACCTCTGGTCAGGACCAGACCTGTGGACCAGACCTGTGGACCAGACCTGTGGTCAGGACCAGACCTGTGGACCAGACCTGTGGACCAGACCTCTGGTCAGGACCAGACCTGTGGACCAGACCTGTGGTCAGGACCAGACCTGTGGGCCAGACCTCTGGTCAGGACCAGACCTGTGGACCAGACCTCTGGTCAGGACCAGACCTGTGGACCAGACCTGTGGTCAGGATCAGACCTGTGGGCCAGACCTCTGGTCAGGACCAGACCTGTGGACCAGACCTGTGGTCAGGACCAGACCTGTGGGCCAGACCTCTGGTCAGGACCAGACCTGTGGACCAGACCTGTGGACCAGACCTGTGGTCAGGACCAGACCTGTGGACCAGACCTGTGGACCAGACCTCTGGTCAGGACCAGACCTGTGGACCAGACCTGTGGTCAGGACCAGACCTGTGGGCCAGACCTCTGGTCAGGACCAGACCTGTGGACCAGACCTGTGGACCAGACCTGTGGTCAGGACCAGACCTGTGGACCAGACCTGTGGACCAGACCTCTGGTCAGGACCAGACCTGTGGACCAGACCTCAGGCCCAGGCTGTCTCGGTTCCTCTCTGAACCTCTGGTTCTGGTCTGCAGAGCAGCTGGTGTGGCGGGCCGCCCGCTCCAGTGGTGCTGCCCCCACCTACTTCAGGCCGATGGGCCGGTTCCTGGACGGGGGCCTGCTGGCCAACAACCCCACCCTGGACGCCCTGGCAGAGATCCACCAGTACAACAAGGCCCTCAGGGCAGAGGTAGAACTGCCCCTTCTCCTTCTCCTCCTCCTCCTCCTCCTCCTCCTCCTCCTCCTCCTCTCACAGGGTTGTCCTGAACACTCTCTCTCTGTCAGGGCCGTGACAAGGAAGTCAAGAAGATCGGTGTCGTCGTCTCTCTGGGTACAGGTCAGTGTCTGAACACAGGACACAACAAAAACAAACCAGAGCAGAGGACGGACGGACGGACGCTTCTTCTAGACTCCAAACTCTTCTCAACACTTCTGAACGTGTTCTGTTCTTAGACAGGGAGCCAGTGTAACGAAGCTAAAACCAGTGAAGAGAGCCACTAGTTCCTAGTTGTAGCCACTAGTTCCTAGTTGTAGCCACTAGTTCCTAGTTGTAGCCACTAGTTCCTAGTTGTAGCCACTAGTTAAAAGCCTCTAGCTGCCTACAGAGTTTGGTACCATCTGTAGCTAGTACAGATCGTCATAATAATGAAGGTGTGAGGAGATGGAGCATAATGATTCACCTCCATACGGTTTGTGTTGTGAGGAATACAGAACCATTCAGCTCGACTCTCATGTGATGAAGAAAAGAAAGGAGGAGGTTCTGTTGAAGGAGCCTGGTCCAGTTGGGACTGGTCTCCAGGCTGGTCTAGTGAAGCTGTGTCTGAAGCTGTGTGGATCCTCTGTGCTGCCAGGGAAGCCTCCTCAGGTGGTGGTGAGCTCGGTGGACGTCTTCAGACCCTCCAACCCTCTGGAGCTGGCCAAGAGCTTCGTGGGGGCCAAGGAGCTGGGGAAGATGCTGGTGGACTGTGTGAGTGTAGATCCAGACCTCCTCTGTGAAGCAGCTGGTGGTACGACCACCATCTCTGCTCTGCCCCGTAGGCTTTTGTCTCAGTCTCTCAGTATATTTCATTATTTCATTGCATTTCATTGTAATTCTTATTGTGTTCTTGCCACAACGAAGCCATGAAACGCTCAGAGCGGCCTCAGGGTTCTAGCGGTGGTAGGACGGTGTCTCCATGTGCTTGTCGTGATGTTTGGAGCTGCAGCTGGAGTGTTTGTCCCTGACTGCTCCTCTCTCCTCCTCCCGACACGGACAGTGCACAGACTCTGACGGCTGTGCCGTGGACAGAGCTGCAGCCTGGTGTGAGATGATCGACACCATCTACCACAGGTCAGCGACGAGCAGACACGTCCTGCATGCTCACCACTCTCTCTGAAAGCTAACCTGTGGGTCTGGACCACACGCTGTTCTCTTCTCTTCTCACCTCTGTATGAAAAATGAGGCCAACAGGGAAGTGACTTTACCTGCAACACCACGGAGATCCTCTAGGCCGCTCCAACAAACACCGTCTCCAATACACACCCAGTCAGAAAACACCATCTTCAATCATGAAATACTCATTCAGTCATTTGAATGCGGTAAAACTACATTTTAGCTCAGAGCTAAAGTAGCTAGCAGGGCTACGTAGATCAGGTCACATAGAACAGGACAGAATGTCTTGGAATCTCAGTTCTACTTCCTGTTTGCAGCCTCAGTTCCAGTTCAGTTCAAATTCACAGAAGTGAATCAGAGTTCAGGAAACATTCTGGGTTCCCTTTCAGAATTGATCCACATACTAGAGAACACACAGGAAACGGTGCTGCTAACCCACATGGCTTTGACCACTCCTGAAGCTTCTGTCCACACTGACATCGTCTCCTGCTCGTGTGCAGGCTGAGTCCCCAGCTGTCTCAGGAGGTGATGCTGGACGAGGTGAGCGACGCCGTCCTGGTCAACATGCTGTGGGAGACTCAGATGTACCTGTACGAGAAGAGGGAGACCCTGCAGGCCCTGGCCAAGCTGCTGCTGCTGGAGCGCTAGCACCTCCCCACCTTCAGGAGGAGACACGGAGCAGGGAGACGGAGCGGTATGGGGGTGGTGTGGGTGGAGTCAGAGACAGAGGGAGGGACGGAGCGAGGGGCGGAGCGACCTCGCTGAACTGTACATACATAATAGCAAGAGAGCAGCGGAACAACAGCTGATGTAGCATCATCACCTTTTCTATAAAACAACTTCAACACAATTTGCAGAAACGTATTTTGTGGTCGATAAATGGTGCAGGAAGTTGGACAGACTACACTGGAACATCGGCTCCCCCATGCCACTGTGTTGGATAACCACCATAACTAGCATGTTAGCTTGCGCAGCCCTTCTCCTGAAGGCCGTACCGTGAAGGGGACCATGTTGCTCCTCTGGTGGAGGGATGCTGTAGCTCAGTCTGAATGCTGATGACCAGTTCTGCCTTACGTGTCCAGGACCCAGATTTATACCTTCATTTGCTCTGCAGCTGACATTCAGGCCTTTAATGTACAAGGTATTTACACACATTACTGAAACTGACCCCTGGAGGTTTAGTCTGACCTCACTACCTGACTGCACTGTTTAACCCCTGAGTCTACTGTGAAAGTGTCTGTTTGACCTGCAGCCTCACAGCTGGTCCAGATGTGGTCTCACAAACTAGAAGTTACAAATGATTTCTTGTTTCGTTGTTTTGTTTGTGTTTTGTTTTTGTATCTGGAACAATAACTGAAGTGAATTGTCGTATGGTAATAAAGTATATTGATACCCTACACTAGTGTCAGTGGCTTGTTTCTTTGTTGCTACATACCTGGGTTATGATGAACGACTGCAAGCAGAGAGAGATGTTCTGCTCATGTCTCCTTGAGTAATGTTTGTAACCCAGAGATGGAGCACAGCCAGGTGCTCTGCCCAGGCCGGCTCTAAACTCTCGGTTTCAGCGCCTTCAACGCCACAGGCCCAGGATGTGTTGGTTCCTCATGCTTCCACCAGCTCTTTAGAGTTCTCCATCACTCTCCTTTTTATTTTATACCAAGCTTTAGATTGTCTGTGCCTTAGAGTAAAATCATGGAGGATGTGGAAAACCAGACAATGCACAGATCCAGGCACAGTCCCATCTCTTATGGGGATCAGGAAATATTATCACGAAATACTTTCAGAAACTAGGAGGCCAGTACCACGTGAGAGCACATAGAGTTATATACCTGATAGAGGAAGAAGGGGAACAGACCCGACCCTAGGTGGCAGCCTTCATCTGCTGGGCCGACTGGACGCATCGGAAAAATGTCAAGTTGCATGACATCTATTAAGAGTCGTGTTTAATTAGCCACAGTATTAGGAAGAGAGCACAAAAGTGAACTGAACTAGAGCAGAGAACAACACAGATTTAGATGCTATCGTCATCCAGACATGACAACATGATCAACTCAGAGAAGGAACTAAATGAGACACGCAACCAGTAAGACTGTTGTCACAGATCTTTAGAGGCTCGCTATCACATCACACAAACACACACACTGGCCCAGGTGGCATGGACCATTCAGCTGAAATAGAAGTATTTATGCTTTATTGTACAGAAAATGTATTAAAGAAATGGATACATGCTGTTTTTGCTGTTCAGTCTTATTTCCAGATATGGACATGCTACAGACATACTGTAGACATACTGTAGACTTACACATTCCACCAGAGTTGAAATTAAGAAAAAAGCTGTTGGACCTTAGACATTGCTCGTCTTCCTGGCCCTGATAATGCAGTTTGTTCAAAGTCTGAATGAAACTTTTGGTAAGTTGTAAAATAGTAAGTAAGGCTTGTTCAGCTGGAGGGCCTGGGCTGGATGGTGGAGTAGAGCGCCTCTCTGTGGTCCCCGGGGAACTGGAGCCTGCAGTAGTGATCGCCATCCTGCTCTGGTTGAGCCGAGACGTTCTCGTACATGGGATCAGGGTTTAGCTGAGGAGACGAGACAAATCAGTCAGTGACATCAAGTAGCCTTCAGGGTTGGACTGAGTGTCCGCTCACACCGTTCAGACCAACCAGGAAATCCACTGGAAAAGGTCTGAAGGGCTGTTTAGGGATGTTTTCCACATGTGGGATGTCTGCCCTCCTATGTTGAATTTTCCCCAAAAGTTATAATTGATTTCAGGTTTTACTGGCTGTTTTCACACAGCTGAACATTTGACTGGTCATTGAATCACCCAAAGCTGAAACGCTCCCATTTATTACACTAATGTCGTGCCCAGTCTGGACTTCAGGAGGAGACTGAAGTCCAGGTGTGCTGGTGCATGGTGAGTGTGAGAGGTACAAGCGGTGCCGTGTCTGAACCACCACCCTCCTGCTGGGAGATCCCACATGACCCACCCAGCAGCCCAGAGCCAGGCCTCCAGGAGGTACTCAGCCCCCCCAACCCCACCCCCCCATTAGGGAGCCAGCACCATCCATGCCAGGGCACAAGGACATCCAGAGCTCTTTGGCCCAGACATTACCGTCTGCCCCCTGGCAGCAGCATCACCAGAGGAGCCCTGAGGAGGCTCCTCCCCATCCGACCCTGAGGAGGGGCCAGGCCAGAGGCCCCCAGCAGGCATCAGGGCCCCCTGCAGGACGGTGGAGGGTCCACCCCACCAGGCAGACCCACACACCTGGAGCTCCCTCATCCCACAGTCATGTTCTTCTAACATGGAGTCATGAAACCTGTCCTTACCTGTTGAACGTTGCGTGATGTTTCCTCTCTTGTAGAGTGAGATGAAGATCTCCTTTTTCTATCGATGACATGAATTGGTTTGTGAATGAATCCAAGTTTCATGTGACTGCTTTAAATGAGAGGTCAGTGTTGCTCACCTGGTCCAGCAGAGGACAGAGAGAGGGATGATGAGCAGGAGAGCAGCACAGACTCCTGCAGCTGCTGCTGGCCTCCATGCTCCTGCTCCTCTGTGGACAGTCAGAGTGTTGCTGAGGGACCTCATGTTCTCCTGGCCTCTGACAGCACAGGAGTAGTCTCCTGCATGCTGACTGCTGACTGGCCCTAGCAGCAGCTGTTTGTCTGGGTCCTGTGGCGGGGTCAGAGGTCGACTGTTCCTGTACCACAGGTACTTTGTGTCGTGGCTCAGAGGACAGCTGGTGCTGCAGCTCACAGTGACTCTCTGGCCCTCTGTCACCTCTGCAGAAGGACTGAACTTCACCTCCAGACCTGACAGGATTACACTGGTTACTGACTGTCACAAAGCAGCACGTCCTAGCACACCTCATCCCTCACTGGTCGAACAACATGTTGCTCAGCCTGTGTAATGCTACATGGTGATTGCCTGGTTCTTCTACAGAGCTTTTCTGCTGTCCTTAAAGCTTCTCATGAAGCTCTGCTGCAGCTGAGTCTGCAGCCACCATGACTAGAGGAGTTTACACTGG
Source organism: Karalla daura (assembly GCA_029224185.1). Taxonomy (NCBI): domain Eukaryota; kingdom Metazoa; phylum Chordata; class Actinopteri; order Chaetodontiformes; family Leiognathidae; genus Karalla; species Karalla daura. The sequence continues at coordinate 1,057,819 of CM055189.1, forward strand.
TTTGTGGAGTTACCTGTGACAGTCACTGTTACTGCAGCTGAGGCAGGAGGTTCCCATCTTTCACTGCCTCGTTGGAGGCTGAATGCATATTCTGCTGAGTCATTCTTCTGCAGGTTCCTAATCCTCAGGATGTGTTGGTTCATCAAGCTGTCAAGATACTCCACACGACCTGCAGCCTCCACCTGCTCTTTAGAGTTCTCCATCACACTCCTCTTTATTTTATACCAAGTTTTAGACTGTGGCTGCAGGTTCAGAGGATGCTGATATCTAGTAGAAATGTCCACTGAGGAGCCTTCCAGGACACAGATTCTCCTGCTGGGATAGTTCACCTTCCAGCAGCTGACGTCATCAACACCTGAAATGTAGATCCAGGACATGTCAGCAGCAGCAAGAGCTACAGCTCCAATCAAAACCAGATGTTTTCATCCACAGAAAATCTGTTTTCTATGTCCTGCTAGTTTGTAGTTTGGTGTCAATGATCCAGTCCCAAGTCATGACAACATGAGTATGTTCACACTCACAGAAGGAGTCAGAGAGCAGGTCCTCATGGTTCTTCACAGAGCAGCTGAATACACTGTTAGACTTCTGATCAACCAGGAGATCCACCTTCCTCACAGCATCTGTCGCTAAGTGTCCATCTTGGTACCATGTGTAGACTGTTTGGGAGTCAGTCAGATCACAGCTGGTGATGCACCTCAGTCTGGTTCGCTGGATTTCTAAGGCCTTTTGAACTTTCACCTCTGAAACAGGACAGTGATATATTTTATGATAGTGCACAATAACCAGATTCTAATAATAATAACTTAACAAGGAGAGGAGTGAGGGTGAAGGAGACCTGTGGGGTAAGTGATGGAGCAGGGCTCCTCAGCTGATCTCTGCTCAGAGGAACACATTCTCCCTTTAGCGTAGGTCACAGTGAAGCAGGCTGATGTGACAGAATCTGGACACAAGAAAAGAGTCGTCAAAGTTCATGTGATTCCTGGTGGAACAGTGAGGCAGCGTGGTACCAGGAGAAGAGGATGATGGTGGTCACTGACCCACTGAGACGTCAGGAGCTCCGAGCTCCTCGTAGCCTTTGATAGCCTCTGACTGCTTCCTCACTGCTGAGCAGCTCCTGGTACCAGGGAGACCAGTCCTCATGGACCCGCTCTCCGTTCTTGTACCACATGTAGGCTGCAGGCTTCTCGGTCAGAGGACAGCTGGTGCTACACAGCAGTGATACTGTCTGTCCCTGTGTGGAGGGAAGCACCTTCACCTGCAGGTCTGAGATGAAGATGAAGCAGATTAGAGCTGAGACAGTGATGTCAGCCATAATCAATAGCTGACTGCTACTGTACCTGTAACATAGAGCTGAGTGGTAATGTCCTCGCAGGAGTCTGGAGCATCTCTGCAGCAGTAGTCTCCTTGATCACTCAGTCTCAGATCTTTGATTGTCAGAGTTGGGAGATTCTCTTCACTCACAGTGTAAATTAGACGATCTCCATCTGTAAATATCTCCTCTCGATGTCCATCCCAGCGTTTAGTGAACCACCTTATGGCTGAGTCCTGATGTGAAGCTGAGCAGGACAGATGAACTGATGATCCAGCTGAGGCACAGATGCTGTGTGCTCTCATCTGAACCCCTTCAACAGAAACATCACAGACACATCTGTAGCTTTAACAATCAGACTTATGTCAGTAAGTTCTTAATGATGATGCATTATACAAGTGAGACCATTTGAAGAGTTCCCATCAGATCAAGTGAAAATCTTCGTTGTTGTTTTTAAGTTTCCTTCCTACACTTCAGTGATCCTGTTTCTCATAAGGATCACATACAGTCATGAAACCAGTTGTCTGTGTATAAAAGTACTAAAGCACATGAAGTATTCCTACCTGAGACGTAGAGGAACAACACCATAAGCATCCATTCAGCTTCCGTGGACATGGCTGTTGTCTCTGAGTCAGTCAGAATGTGTTTGTTCCTCGAGACGTTCAGATATCAGATATAACATCTCTACTCTGAGCTGAAGCAATCGTTATTCTTAGAGAAAAGGAAATCACCAGTGTTTTGCTACAGAAGAGCTCGTGGACATTAATAGGATCTTTGGTCTCGACTCCTCCACACGTCTGTCTCTAGTGAATCATTTATATCTTATTTCCTGATTGTGGGATTGTGGGTGGTGGCGTGCTGTGATAGGAAACGCTGCTCTCACAGCGGACACAAACAGCCCAGGCAAGTCAAACCAAACAACCCAAAAAGTTGTGTCCTGTGCACTCGACATCACACACACACACACACACACACACACACACATGCACACCCATTGCCCCTCACCACATTACCTAGTGCATTGCAGTATGTAAACTAGATATGAAGCTGCACTTACAAACGGCCTCATATGTAATAGAGTAAAGGTGTTCAGAGTTCTGAGATAAACTCTGGCCTTACAGTCACCTTTTGACCATGCATAATGGTGTGAGTACAAGTAATACTACTAATGATAGTCATAATGAAAATACATTTTATCTAAATGTGCCTTTCTCTGCACTCAAAGACAGGGTGGATAACGATGTTTAAAGGCAGAACAATAAAACAGAATCAAAACAACAGACGGAAGCAGAGCAATTAACAACAAGTGGAGTACGCAGTGTTAAACAGATGTTTCCAGTTGTGATTTGAAGTGGGGGAATGAACCAGTGTTCCTGAGATGGGCCGGTCAGGAGTTCCAGAGACGGGGGCAGAGCAGCTGACTCGTGAGGAAGGCTGAGGAGAAGCGAGTCACAGTACTGTGGATGGGATGTGACGAGACTGTGGACGAGGATGGTGCCAGTGTGAGGGAAGGGCGGAGGTGGCTGATGCTACCTGGGTGGTGTAAGCAGGCCGAGTTATGTCACTAATGTGGGACTGACAGGACAGTGTCCCGTGAAGGATGACAACCACACTCCTCAGATGGGAGGTAGGGGAGGAGCTATCGATGGGGAGAGAAAATCTGTCGGTTTTAGATCATTTACATTTGGAGCTGATGAGGAGAACCTCATTTTTTTCACTGTTTATTTTATGGAAGTTTTGAGTAAGTCTGGTTTTTATTTCAGAAATGCAGTCAGTAAGGGAGGATGGGGGAGAGAGGACGAGGGTTTGGAGGTGACCTAGAGCGGGGTGTCGTCAGCATAACAGTGGAAGTGACTGGCCCCAGGACAGAGCTCTGTGGCACACCTGACGGGGGTGAGGGGTGAAAAGACTTGAGCTGGATGACCTGAGTGTGGCGGAGAGGTAAGACGTGATGATGGAGTGTGGGTGATGCCGGTGGAGGGCAGCCTGCTCAGACGGGTGGAGTGACCGATGGTTTCAAAGCCCACTCAGGTCAAGGAGAACGAGGATGGTGAAGAGTCCAGAATCAGGGACGGGGCTAGGAGGGGAAATTAAAGACTGACTGTTGCATGTGACTGTTCTTTAAACAGTATCAGTTGCAGGACTTTGTGCTTTGTGTACTTCCATAGAGCGACACAGCATGTTAACTAGTGCCACCAAAGCTGACTAGCTGGTGTTTACATTAATGCCCCAGGTATGCGTGTACGTACATGCTGTTATGTTGTGTTATGTAACATGTTTTGGGTTAGGTCCAGTGCTGTTCTGTACTCGTCAGTGATGGTGTGGGTGATGATATATTGTTTTGCTGTCATTGCTGCTGAGTCCAAGACAATTTTCCCAGGCAGGACAACAAAGAAATACTGTACTGTATCGTTGACTTGACCATGAATATCGATCTTCAAGCCTATGAACATCAGTGTGTTTCTGCCCTCTGGTGGTGTAATCCCTCACCTTGCTGCATGTTGACTCCAAAACTCTCTCCACAGTGAGAGCTGAGCTGCTTCCCAGCTGGTGAATTTGCTCTTTTTTCTGATCTGGCTTCAGCCTCGTCACATATAAGTCAATATTTCAGATGACAGATACATGTTGGGATGAAGAGATGTAGACCTCTCGACCTAAAATTACAAAATTATGTTTTCTCTGCATCTAAAACTTGACCAACGCCTACAAAAGCCATATCTGCCAAAACGTATATAATAATCACAAGAAAGGAAACACATTTATGGAGCAAAACAGGAGTTACAATATGCCTCACATGACAGGCAGAATTCTAAACAGTGCAACAGAAAGTAACTAAAAGGGGACAAAGCAGTTTTATTTTTTATTCAAATACATACAGTAAATGTACATCAATTTATAGACATGCATATGCACTATGTTCATGGACACAAACATACACAGGAAAGCCTGGTCCAGTCATCTCACATTATTCCATCCTGCCTCTGTTTAATACAAAGCTCTGGCCTCTGGCTGCTGGTTTGAGAATACACATTTTGACTGGACCTTGAAATGTTGCTCGTGCATACTGGAAAGTCTGTGCCATACAAATCAAATGTAGTTGTATAATTCAACAGACTGCAGAACTGCTCCATCAGGACCCAGCTTACTGGTTAGGGTAACACAGGGTTAGGTTAGGGTGTCTGCTCACTCTCACTCTGTAGGTGTGGTGCTTGTTCTGCTGCCAGCGTGCTGAATGTGTGTGGAGCACATGGAGAGTAACAACCGGCCAGGAGCCGTGTAGCTGGACCAGTGGCTGGGACAGGAAGGAGCTGCTGAGTCCTGGGAGGTGTGTCAGTGATGCTGGTGGAGCAGGCAGCATGCTACAGCCACCTCTGACGTAGCTAGAGAAGTTTATAAACTCTTTGAGCTGAACTATGCTTGACTATAGAACCACACCACTGTACCAGCAATGACATCTGAGTAATGGTAATGGTGGTCTCCCTGGAACTCCTACAGTGTGCTGGTCATCTGGAGTGTGGTGAGATGTTGAGGTGAAGGATCCTCCCTCAGCTTGTGTTGGGTCTACAGGGGACAACGTCATAGGGGACGTGCTCTAGCAGCTGGTGTGGTTGGACCAAGCTGTAGAGATGACCAGGGTGGTTCTCAGGAAGGTGGACTCTGCTGGAGAGAGGACACTCCTGCTCTGATGGTCGAGCTGTGATCTCAGCATACACGTGGTCAAGGTGGAGCTGGTAAAGACAGAAGATGGATCACTGGAAATAATGACGGAGAATGTAATGTGCACAACATATACACTGTATGACACACTGTAAAGTCTAAAGAGTGGTAAAGAGCAGGGCTTGTGTTACACTAACATACTAAGCAGCACAATGCTTTTCCTCACCTGCTCTGTGTTTCCTGAGGTTTCAGGTCTAGGGGACTGGAGTGAAGTTCTTCTTCTTCTGCTTGAAGGAATGCATATTGTTATGAATGACTGGTTTCAGATGACGGAGTGAAGGATGTGGCTGCTCACCTGGTCCAGCAGAGGACAGAGAGAGGGATGATGAGCAGGAGAGCAGCACAGACTCCTGCAGCTGCTGCTGGCCTCCATGCTCCTGCTCCTCTGTGGACAGTCAGAGTGTTGCTGAGGGACCTCGTGTTCTCCTGGCCTCTGACAGCACAGGAGTAGTCTCCTGCATGCTGACTGCTGACTGGCCCTAGCAGCAGCTGTTTGTCTGGGTCCTGTGGCGGGGTCAGAGGTCGACTGTTCCTGTACCACAGGTACTTTGTGTCGTGGCTCAGAGGACAGCTGGTGCTGCAGCTCACAGTGACTCTCTGGCCCTCTGTCACCTCTGCAGAAGGACTGAACTTCACCTCCAGACCTGACAGGATTACACTGGTTACTGACTGTCACAAAGCAGCACGTCCTAGCACACCTCATCCCTCACTGGTCGAACAACATGTTGCTCAGCCTGTGTAATGCTACATGGTGATTGCCTGGTTCTTCTACAGAGCTTTTCTGCTGTCCTTAAAGCTTCTCATGAAGCTCTGCTGCAGCAGAGTCTGCAGCCACCATGACTAGAGGAGTTTACACTGGTTTGTGGAGTTACCTGTGACAGTCACTGTTACTGCAGCTGAGGCAGGAGGTTCCCATCCTTCACTGCCTCGTTGGAGGCTGAATGCATATTCTGCTGAGTCATTCTTCTGCAGGTTCCTAATCCTCAGGATGTGTTGGTTCATCAAGCTGTCAAGATACTCCACACGACCTGCAGCCTCCACCTGCTCTTTAGAGTTCTCCATCACACTTCTCTTTATTTTATACCAAGTTTTAGACTGTGGCTGCAGGTTCAGAGGATGCTGATATCTAGTAGAAATGTCCACTGAGGAGCCTTCCAGGACACAGATTCTCCTGCTGGGATAGTTCACCTTCCAGCAGCTGATGTCATCAACACCTGAAATATAGATCCAGGACATGTCAGCAGCAGCAAGAGCTACAGCTCCAATCAAAACCAGATATTTTCATCCACAGAAAATCTGTTTTCTATGTCCTGCTAGTTTGTAGTTTGGTGTCAATGATCAAGTCCCAAGTCATGACAACATGAGTATGTTCACACTCACAGAAGGAGTCAGAGAGCAGGTCCTCATGGTTCTTCACAGAGCAGCTGAATACACTGTTAGACTTCTGATCAACCAGGAAATCCACCTTCCTCACAGCATCTGTCACTAAGTGTCCATCTTGGTACCATGTGTACACTGTTTGGTTGTCAGTCAGATCACAGCTGGTGATGCACCTCAGTCTGATAAAATTTCTTGTAAAGGCCTTTTGAACTTTCACCTCTGAAACAGGACAGTGATATATTTTATGATAGTGCACAATAACCAGATTCTAATAATAATAACTTAACAAGGAGAGGAGTGAGGGTGAAGGAGACCTGTGGGGTAAGTGATGGAGCAGGGCTCCTCAGCTGATCTCTGCTCAGAGGAACACATTCTCCCTTTAGCGTAGGTCACAGTGAAGCAGGCTGATGTGACAGAATCTGGACACAAGAAAAGAGTCGTCAAAGTTCATGTGATTCCTGGTGGAACAGTGAGGCAGCGTGGTACCAGGAGAAGAGGATGATGGTGGTCACTGACCCACTGAGACGTCAGGAGCTCCAAGCTCCTCGTAGCCTTTGATAGCACAGGAGTATCTGACTGCTTCCTCACTGCTGAGCAGCTCCTGGTACCAGGGAGACCAGTCCTCATGGACCCGCTCTCCGTTCTTGTACCACATGTAGGCTGCAGGCTTCTCGGTCAGAGGACAGCTGGTGCTACACAGCAGTGATACTGTCTGTCCCTGTGTGGAGGGAAGCACCTTCACCTGCAGGTCTGAGATGAAGATGAAGCAGATTAGAGCTGAGACAGTGATGTCAGCCATAATCAATAGCTGACTGCTACTGTACCTGTAACATAGAGCTGAGTGGTAATGTCCTCGCAGGAGTCTGGAGCATCTCTGCAGCAGTAGTCTCCTTGATCACTCAGTCTCAGATCTTTGATTGTCAGAGTTGGGAGATTCTCTTCACTCACAGTGTAAATTAGACGATCTCCATCTGTAAATATCTCCTCTCGATGTCTATCCCAGCGTTGAGTGAACCACCTTATGGCTGAGTCCTGATGTGAAGCTGAGCAGGACAGATGAACTGATGATCCAGCTGAGGCACAGATGCTGTGTGCTCTCATCTGAACCCCTTCAACAGAAACATCACAGACACATTAAAGGTCATAGAGAAATCACACCTTTGTAAATAAAACGTTGAAGGATGACGGTATACTGAAGCGAGACCATCTGAAGAACTCATTATTCTCCATAAAGATAAACCAGCTTCTGAGTCATGACCAGTTTGTTAGCTTTATTCATGGAGTCAGTTGTTCCATGTGAGTCAGGGAATACCCTCTCAACAGAGCCAGGCTTCACAGACACAACTGTGTCCTAAAAAATCACGTCCTCATCTAAAACACAGATTGATGATTGAACAGTGCAACTGAGACCGAGTGAAAATCTCCACAGGAAAGCTAGCTTTCTTCAATCATGAACAGTTTGTTATGAATATTTCTTTAAATCATTTATCTCATGTTTGTAATAATAATAACAGTCATGAAACCAGTTGTCTTTGTATAAAAGTACATAAAGTATTCCTACCTGAGACGTAGAGTAAAAACACCATAAGCATCCATTGAGCTTCTACATTCGACATGGTTGTTGTTAGAATGTGTTTGTATCATCGGGATTTCTGCTTTTACATATCAGGCGATATCAGTGTGACCTCATTTCCTTAAGTCTAACGTAAGTGATGTTTCTGTCACCACACACGTGGTGTGGACTCACTCTGTGAGTCTTTCCGTGCCACAGCTGTGGCATTGTGTCTGGCAATTGGTACTGCAACATGTGTTCAGGTTAGGATTAGTGGAAGAGAAGAGTCTACTGGTGCTATTAACCTTTCTCTCCTACGTGAGTTCACTGCACAGAATGAGGCAGAATGTGTTTGTGGCTTTTAGGTATCAGATATAAAAGACAACATACTCCACTGAAGGTTATCCACAGCATCATGGCTGAAGAGGATGTTTGTCGATATGACTGTTTTATTATTATGAGGGTCTGATGCCACATCATTCCCCTAAGCATGAAGTAATTGTTATTCTCAGAAAATGAGGAAACCCCAAATGGTGAGACATGTTTCTGTCACGCCATTAACACGACCAGGTCTTTAGTCTCATCTCCTGAACCCCTTCTGTGTGAGTATCAGGTGTGAGTATCAGGAGCACAGAGCACTTTTTATGGTGTTGAAGGGAATTTGACTAAAATAGAAAAGAGAACATCATAGATTGGTCTGATTTTCTAGAACAACATCACAGCTGTTAGTCATCGGACACAGTTGAACACACTAGAAACACCCACAGATTACTAGAAGGAACTCAATTAGATTGGAGGCCAGGAAGCTGTGGTCAGTGTGTTTTATCTCTGAGACACATCATTACGTGGCACAAAACACATTTACAACTATGAAGATTAGAGAGGACAGATCAATGCAACAACACAGTACTATTTGAAGTTGTCCATTTGGTTGAAATGGCAGTTTTGATGCTTTGCTGTACATAAGATGATTCCATCAAAGACTCCTGTTGTTCCTGATGTTCTGAAGATATTTGTGTAGCTCCTCAGATCAAGGTCCTCTCGCATCCTCGATGTAGCCATCAGCCATCACACCTATCTGAACATGCATCCTACAGTCTCACAGGGTCAGACAAGACAACAACAAGGCAAGCGGATAAAACTGTTTGTTCCACTTTTGTCCTCCTTTATTAAAAACCATCACATCCATCACAGGGCTTTCACTCCCACTCAGCACGGAAGGGAAAAGGAAAATCAGAAATGGTGAGACATGTTACAGTCCCTACAGTATATAAATCCTTACATAAGGAAATGAACAATTCACCTTCACACTAAAACAAACAAACAAACAAAAAAACATGGGAAATCATTGTACAAGCTCTTTTCTTTTATTACCTAGGTTCCTTCCTCGCCACACCTGTGGAATTATTTGACTGTCTAGTGCTGCAATATGTTTACAGGTTAGGCAAAATTGCTGAATTGCAGACAGCACATACACGAAACAGTATGATCCTGTCTAATACATTACTTCTGAGTTATGTCCTGTGTACTAACCATAAGTCTATTGTTGTCTTGGGGCAGCTAACTCAGAAGTCATTCACCTTGTTTTCTACAACACCCACCGAAGGAAATTCCTTTTAGTCATTTTACTGAGTTGTAAAACTGCCTTGCTGACAATATATCTTATTCCGGCTGTTGTTGTCCATTCACAAAAGAACCATGATGGCTTTCCCAGTAGCTCTCCTGCTGCTCTAAAATTTCACTACCTTCTAAAGAATCCTTGAACTTTTGACACCACTGTTTTAAGACCCCTGATTCTATTTGTTGAATTGAAAAGTGTTGGCTTTAGTAGTATAATTTGACTTTTTGGGGGGTAGATCACTCTGACCACATCGATGTCAGCTGTCCCCCTCCAACAAACATTTTTATTGAGATTACCAAGATGGCGTCCCAGAGGCTCCTCTACTTCGCCCGCGCTTTCACTGCATCCTCGTGAGAGTCCTCACCGTTGCCAGGACGACGGGAGGGGCTGAACCCGGCCACGTGACGAGCTGAGAGCAGCCTGTGTGTCCGCGCGACACCGTACTGGTGTATGTGTATGTGTGTGTGTATCTGACTGCAGCCACACACACACACACACACACACACACACACACACACACACACACACACACACACACACACACACTTTCACGGCCCCGAGCAGACAGGAACGCCTGCCGGACGTCCAGGAGGAGGGAACCCGCAGACAGGCAGCCTTGGTCGGGCATGAAATATGGAGCTCTCGGCGGTGGGAGATCGTGTTTTCGCCGCGGAAGCCATCCTCAAACGCCGCGTTCGGAAGGTGAGTTCCCGGGGCTGTCATCCAGCCTCTCCGCAGAGATACGGAGGCCCCGACGGATGCCTTTACCGTTGCCTAGTCAGAGCTAGCAGCTAGCTGGGAGCTAGCTGGCTAAGTTGGGGCTCGTATGTCAACCAGGGTTTAAGAAATGAAAATAGAATAACAACAGCCACACAAAGACGTGGCTATGGCTGCAGAAAGAAGGCAGTCGATGGGACGAGGGCTGCGAAATGGAGAGGGGCCCGTTTTCTGTGCCAGCAAATGGAAGCTAAAGCTATACGGCTATACACTGATGTGTTTATAATGTAGCTCCCACATTACACGAGATGCTGCTGCGGAGAAACTGCATCCCAAAACAGTTTTTCTGCTGTGAAATCTATCATCCGCATGTGGTGATGATGAGTTCTCCTCCTAGTTAATCCATCTGGTAGCTGAGAGGAGCCCATAAATCATGGTGGGGGACCATCTTAAAGGCTAGCAGTACACACAGTCCAGCAGGCCTGCAGCCAGGACTTTATCTACTTTATCTACTTCTATGGAAGGAAAAGAAGATTGCCAAGATACTTGTAGGAGTGTTGCATAGGCGTGCTGTTCTACATCTTGTGTGAAATAAGTCCCCATTGAGAAGTATGCTGAGTTCAAAGAGTCAGTAAACTGTAGAGGTAAAGTTTTGAAATATCAAAAAACCTTACAATGCATAAAAGTGTTCCTTTTTTCTTTATAAAAATGTGCTGCGTGGTGTGAGATGCAGCGCTACCAGAAAGATGTTTCTGCTGCTGCAGATGGGCTCCAGGTTTGGTGCTGTCTGTCGCTGTCTATCCCTCACCTCCGTCCTCTGTTGTGTATTCTTGCAGGGTCGACTTGAATACCTGGTCAAATGGAAAGGATGGGCAATGAAGTGAGTGCCTCACTCCACACACATAATGTTGTCATGGGCTAAGATGTCTAACGTGCTGTGACCTCCTCGTTGTTCAGGCACAGCACTTGGGAGCCCGAGGAGAACATCCTGGATGACAGGCTGATACTGGGCTTCGAGCAGAAGTGAGTAACGCCCACAGATCATGACACTCTCAGTTTGCACCACACCATGTGTGCTTGCTCTGCTTCGACTTAGATGTTGGATCCCAGCTTTAAATGTTTACGTCTTGTCTTTTCCTCGTACCAGCTCTGAACTTAACAGAGCCACTCTTCATTCCTCCTGTAGTCTCTTCAGGTTGTTAAATGTGTTTTCTAGTTTGTTGCCAAACCACTTGAAAGCACCGCTAGCGGTGCAGATGTGTGCAGTAGATTGTGATGGATGCCGTAAAACAGACAGAACTAGAAGAGGCTCATCAGATGGAAGCGTGAGCGGCCAGGTGGAGCCGCAGCGTAGCGTGCGTGCTCTCCTCTCACTGCTTCCTCACCGGCTCCTCAGCTGCACTTCCTCCCTCTGTGGTTTTTTTCTAGGCTCTTTGATGTCGTAACTGTCATTTGTTCTTTCTTTTTTCTAGGGAACGGGAAAGAGAACTGCATGGGCCAAAGAAGCGAGGGCCAAAACCCAAAAACCTTGTCATGAAGGTACGCTCTGAGTTTTCTGACCCGTTCCAGCATCAGTGGCATCTGTCGGACACACCGTCAGCTGACAAGCTCTGTTTTCAAATGATTTTGATATTTCCACAGATTTTAGAGTTCATTAGAAGTAGTAGCTGTTGTTGGCTGAAGAGCAGCAGTGGACAGAAAGCAGATTTGCTCGTGGGCTCTGATGCAAGTCAAATGGAAACACAATGCCATCATTTAAAATCAGAACTAGTTTGTTTTTCAGTTTCATGCTGTATCAGTTGGGGGTCAAACGCTGGATGTGTTTGTTGATTTAATGGAGCATGAATGAGCGAGTGATCGACCGTGTTCCTTCACGTCCCAGTGAGTGACTAGAAGGCTCCACTGGGTGACAGGATGGGACTGGCGTAGTAAGAGCTAGAGTGGACGTAGCCACACTCAGGCACATGGGGGGTGTGTGGGTGGGGTGGGGGTGTGGGGTGGGGGTGGGGGGTGGGGGTTCTCTTCTAGGTCTCCTGTGAGGATTTTTTGTCCCCCTTTTCCTCATGTTCTTCTCGGTGGTCTCCTCAGGTCCGAGGTCAGAAGAAGGAGCCCGGCCATCGGGCCGCGACCGCCCGGCAGCCCACGTCCCGCTCTGCCTCTTCATCCAGCCGAGCAGCTCCCTCCTCCTCCTCCTCCTCCTCTGCTTCACCTCATCATTTAGCACCTTCCTCCTCTTCCTCCGTCGCACCCTCGCCCAAACTCAATTCCCTGGCTGCCACCCACAAGCTGAAGAAAGACATTCACCGCTGCCACCGGATGTCGAGGCGCCCGCTGCCCCGCTCCGGGCCTCTGGCCCCCCCCCTCTCCAGCCCCGGGGGCTTCCCCTCCCGCCCGCACCTGTCCCCCTTCTCCGAGACCGTCCGCATCCTCAACCGCAGAGTCAAGCCGCGGGAGGTGAAGAGAGGCCGGATCATCCTCAACCTGAAGGTCATAGACAAGCCGGGCCGGGGCGGAGCCTCCGGGGGGGGCAGGAGCGCGGCCGCCGGACGCCAGAACATTCCCTCACGCAACCGCATCATCGGTAAGAAGGGCGAGGCCCCCTACCGGCCCTTCCAGCCCCCGCTCAAGATGCTGGGCTTCCCCATGTACGGGACGCCATTCGGGCTGCAGTGTGGAGGCGCTCTGCCCTTTCACTCCCACCCCGGCTCGTGCTCCGGCGCTGGTGACAGGACCTCCGCCTCCTCCCAGTACCAGTCGCCTCCCTCGCCCTCCAGCTCCAGCGGCTCCGAAGGAAAATCCCCCAGCGCCGCCTCGCCATCCCAGTCCAAGGCGTCCAGGGCGGCGGCCAAACCCGAAGCTCAAGCAGAGCCCCAGAAGCCCCGCAGCGGCCCCTCCCACACGGACCTCACCGCCTCCCCGTTCCTCCCCTCCTCGCCTTCCTCGTCTCTGGAGGAGGAGGCGGAGGAGGGGGCCCCGGAGCGCTCCGCCTCCCCCCGGGGAGGCGGGAAGGCCCGGCGCAGGGCGAAGCGGGCGGCCGGTGGCGAGCGGGCGGCCGGTGGCGAGCGGGCGGCCGGCCCCGCCCCCCCTGGCGAGGCCCGGCGGGTGCCGGCAGAGGGGGACCCTGACTGGCATCCCGAGCTGGCGCCCGCCTGCAAGGACGTGGTGGTGACCGACGTCACCACCAACCTGCTCACCGTCACCATCAAAGAGTTCCCCTCCCCGGCCTCCTGCCCCGCCTCCCCGTCCGCCAGCCCCGAGCGAGCCCCCGCCTCCTCCCCCTGCCCCCGGCCTCCTGCCGGCTCCGCCCCCGACGAGCCCGCTGCTCCGCAGCCGTAGGGGAGCAGAGGTGGTGAGGGCGCCATCCAGCAAACGGGAAGCGTCACAGGCGGGTGCCAGTGCTGCCACGCCGCCCACCCCCTCCTTTCCTGGAAAGGCATGTCCCTGGTTGTGTAATAGTTGATGACATATGATGTGACTTAAGCACCGCCCAGCCATTGAATAGTAAGAAGAGCCTATTTTTTTGAAGATAAATGTGTGAATTAGGACAGGGGGCAGCTAATACGCCCTCCTCACTCAAATTGCCATATTTGTCCACTTGCACAGCACTGACTCTTGATGCAGACGGGGTGGAAACGGGATGTTCAGCTTTCTTTGACGTGTTGGCGCCAGGCGAGGACTCTTGGGCTGTGAGGGTTGGTGTTTGCCAAGCGCACTTTGTGTCAGTCAAAGACAGAGATGGCGTTTCCATCCCGTTTCCTGTGGAGGCTGCTATGTGCCAATGTCCCACGCCCCCGGCCCCTCCCTGCCCTGAGGTCCAGCTGGCTAATGATCGATGAGACCATGTGTTTTTGCACTCGGCACAGTTGGACTCCCATATATTGCATCAATACAGCGAGGTAAATGCAATGCACTTGACTGCATCTGGAAAAAGACCTATTTTATGTAGTTCATCGACTTTTCAGAGCCCCCCCTCGCTCTCTGAACGCACATGCATATACGTACAGGATGAATAAGTATTTATATGCACGCACAACCTTAAAAGCTGCAAAGTAAGATTCAAAACCAATAGTTTTTAAGTTATTGCTGTCCTTGCTGTCTGTCCCTGCTTGCCTTGTCTTCTCACCTCCTCAACACCTCCTCAACACCTCCTCAACACCTCCTCAACACCTCCTCAACACCTCCTCACACTCCCAGTGTCCCTCAAGACGTTTCCCGGCCCTGAAGCTGGCCGTCTTCTAACCTCCTGCCCGGGCTGTCTCCAGGTCCAGCAGCTGGACGCGGGGCAGCAGCTGGACGCGGGGCAGCAGCTGGACGCGGGGCAGCAGCTGGACGCGGGGCAGCAGCTGGACGCGGGGCAGCAGCTGGACGCGGGGCAGCAGCTGGACGCGGGGCAGCAGCTGGACGCGGGGCAGCAGCTGGACGCGGGGCAGCAGCTGGACGCGGGGCAGCAGCTGGACGCGGGGCAGCAGCTGGACGCGGGGCAGCAGCTGGACGCGGGGCAGCAGCTGAGCCCGTGCAGCGTCACACAGTGGCTGGTTGAACTGTGGAACGCGGCTCCAGGTGTGGCTCTCGCAGGCCGGGCCGCCCCTGCTTTGTTGCTCTGGCTGGTTCTGGCTTTCTCCTCAACACCAACAGTGTGTAGTTGGGTCTCCACAGACCCGGAGCATGAAGCTGAAGCTGGCCATCTCCTGTCCGCTGCGATTGGCCTGCTTCCTGTGCGTGGTGTGCTGTGGCTGTGCCAGGGCTCCTCAGGGTGGGATGTGTTGCTATGCTCTCAGTACCTGAGCTGCTGTCACTAGAACCTTCCAGAGGCGTGGTGTTTCTGACCCGTGTGAGGAGGGCTTCCCCGGCTGCAGCCTTTCCACACCCCTCTGCTTGCTCTGTGCACCTGTGTCCTCAGTTACTTCTGGTTGGATGCTCACAGCATAAACCCACAGTCTGCTGATGGTACACGGTCCACTAGGAAACACCGAGTCCGGTGGTTCCAACTGGACCAGTGTTCAGGGCTAGCTGTGGTAAAGTGGTGTGACGGCCCTATGTGAGCGAGCTGCTCCGGCCCTGACCTTTGACCCCGTCATTTCCTCACTCGTGGGGGCTCTGTGCTCTCCCAAGGCCTTGACATCTGGTGTCTGTAGGCTGCGGCCGCCCCCCCCCCCCCCCCCCCCCCCCATTCATCAAGCCAGACAGCCGGAGGAGGAGGAGGAGCAGGAGCAGGAGGAGCAGCAGTGGTTCAGCTCGCTTCCTTTCCTCCACGTCAGACGGCTCCTGTCAGAGCCTGGTGACTGGAAACCTGTCAACTGGTCAAACTGGTCTCGGGACTTGAAGACGGTCCAGCCTTTCTCTCCCAGGTCCACTGAAGACATTTGGAGCCCGCATCTCTCTTTCCCCTCCCACTTGTTACACTCTGAAACGTCACAGAGTGAAGCGTCCTGCATACGATGCCTTACAGCTGCTCCGTTCCACTCCGCCTGCACTCCAGGAGATGGTGGTTTTCCTCGACACATTTGTGGTATCAAACACTTCAGCTCCTCTCCTGTCATGTACTGGATGGTTTTCCTTGTCCATACTGTTTCGATGCTCTCATAGGTTACACGTGGAAGGATCTGTTCCAAAGTGACGCATCCATTGACTGAAGAAATGACCTGCGCAAATTCACATTCTCCTCAAGTTTGAGAAGTGAAAACGCAAACCTCTACCCCTCCTAGAGACGGCAGGTTTCCTCTCCAAATGGATGCATGTGTTCTGGGATAGGTTTGCTGTATCTGTGATATCCGTACGTGTTGGGTAGAAGTGACTCCTGCAGGTGGTAGACGTGTGCGGTGTTAGGCTGATGTCTCCAGCAGCTCATAGTGATCTCTGTTCCTGTCTCATGTGGGGTAGCACAACTCAACTTAGTGGCCTATCTTTCAACCAAATAGGGCTCTTGATTTATATCGTTTGACTTTTTGAAGCCTTTTGTTTTTCTCCCTTATTTTGCATTGTTACATTTATATGTGATGTAATTCAGTGCTAGATTGCGTGGCACTAACGGGGGAAAAGGAAGGACCCTTGTTTCAATGTGTGCTCAATGAATTTGTGCTTTTTAAGCCTTTTTCTTCCCCTTTGTACTGTACTTCAATACTTTTTTTTGAAATATGCATAATGTTAATGTGACGCGGTTTATTTGAATGCCATTTTATAATAATCCAATCTGGGTTTGATCGGAAGGCAAACTCTGATGTATTGTGTCAAGACTGCAGTTCTGTCTGGTTTAATGCTATTATAAACTATGTACATTGTATGGATGGTAATGAGGAGGAGCTGGAGCAAAACGATGACATTGTAATGTATCTGAACTTCAGAAGCATGTACTGCAAACCCTTATTGTACAGGTGATGTATTCAGTGTCATGTTCCCTGTTTCTGTCGTTGCTTTCAGTGTGTTTCTTGTATGAGGCTTTTAATTAAAAGGTCTTTAAAGAGCCGCCTGCTCTGTCTTCTGTCTGTCTGCTCTGGAGCGAGGAGGAGTTCTGCAGAGCAGAACCTCACAGCCATCAATGCTGGACCCACACGTGGCACAGCAGGCTTGTCCTGTCCCTGCTGTAAGTGCATGGCATGGTGTTGGAACGGGTTTGCAGACCTGGGAACACAGTGAGTAGCACGGCTGCCTCACAGCGAGACGGTCCTGCTGTGGTCCCTGCCTGGAGTGCACGCTCCTTCCCACTCTCCAAAAATGTGTTCTGCAGCTTGACTGGAGACCCTAAACCTCCTGAGACCAAGCTGTGAGCAAGGGTCCACCCCTCCTGGTGGTCGGAGCAGGGTCAGAGCGGGGCCGACCGCCCTCTGCATGGCAGCAGCCTGGCCATAGGAACTGCACTGGTTAGGAATGAAGATGCACTGCAGCATATTCAGAATAGGTTAGTGGGGAACTTTGTGCCTGGCAGGATTACTTGATGTGGGAGGTCGCATGCAGAGAAGGAAATAACCAGGCAGGAGACCGAGGTGGTGAGGGACGTCTCAGGGGCATCCCAAAAACATCACAAATGAAGCGAAGGCATCGAAAGATCAGCGCAGGATCCTCTACAAACTAAATGATGTGGTCCACTCGTCCGTTTTTAGCCTCTAAGATGATTAGAACGTGTCTCTCCCGGGTCCTTGTCTGAATTGCCATGACCCAGGGATGAATCAGGGTTGACTGGCTTTGGAATGAACTCATAAAAGAGGGGTTGAACCCTGGTCAGCTGACCCTGGTGTGACCCCAGTTCTCTGAGAAGGGTGTAAATTGTCTGAGGTATGAGTGAGAGAGTGAATAGTGTGTGTGTGTGTGTGTGTGTGTGTGTGGCCTCCAATGGACTTTGTCTAATATGGATGCCAGAGATAGACTCACAGTATTGTTGAGGTACAATGTAAAGAAAGATAAGGTCACCATAAAGAATGAAATAACATGAAATACTGTGAGAATGGATTACGAAGCAGGCGGGTTCTGTCAGGTTTTGCCAGGTAAATCCATTCCTGAAGCTGCAGCATCATTCCTCCGCATCTATGAGTCTGGCTTCACAGCTAACGGGGCTTCAGAGGGTGGTTGGATGTGCATTAGAACCAGACCCCTGCTGTAGTTCCCATCTCCCCCACAGCGGGGCGCTGTTGCTCCGCAGTGCCTGGGATGCGGTGATGGAGCAGCTCGGGTGTTGTCATGGTGATGGAGCTGATGGAGGTGATGCTCAGGTCATCTCGCCTGGGTGTTCATCTGTGATGCTGCCATGAACATGTCATTCGTCCACCAGCAGAAACGCGTTATTCTGTTCGTCTGCTCGTGTGCTTTACATCCAGGTTCATCAGAGTAGTTTCTCCCCAGTCACTGTGGTCTGTGTTTAACAACTTGTCTTCCTTGCCTTTTACACCAGTTAAACCAAACTTAAGTGAACCAAACTTATTCTGATTGCAGTGACACGGCTCCATTTCCCTCCACCTCCATCCTGGCAGGACAACACAAGGCTCCACACGGAGCAAAAATAGCTGTCATGGTTGGAAGCAAATGGCCTACATCTGTGTGTGTGTGTGTGTGTGTGTGTGTGTGTGTGTGTGCGTGTGCGTGTGTGTGTGTGATAGCAGCCACCACTGGAGATTAATCAACAATCTGGGCTACTGGTCCCTGCAGGGAGCCTGACTGGAATACACTGTAGAAATTAACCATCTAGTTTAACTCGACATCATTTGGACCGTTGAGTTAAAAACGAGGAAACTGGGACTGAAACTACTTATTCCAGTCTTTAGGAACTTAGTTGAATTAACAAGATTTTGCATGTTTGCCGAGACGAGGCCTTGTTGATTGGAGGGTGCGTGTTCTCCCACTGTTTGGGTGGCTCCTCTCCAGGTTCTCCAGGCGTCCAGCCACAGCTCAGGAGATACATGAAGGTCTACTGGAGACACCTCTCACTGCCCCACTGTGAGAGTGAATGGAGGCTGTGCCTTGTGATGGGCTGGAGACCTGGACACCCTGGACCTGTCCATGAAGGAGGACAGACGGCAGGAGGCTGCCTGCCAACGATGGCGCTCTGGTCTCTGGAGCGTTGGACTCCAGGTTCAGACGAACTGCAGCGCTGCACTGCCAAGAACACCAGATCAGTTCAACACTGTGCAAAGTTTATTTGTTGTCTTCCTGGAAGTTGTGTGTGTGTGTGTGTGTGTGTGTGTGTGTGCCAGATACTTCATCTCTCAACAGCAGGTTCTGGTTCGGTGGCAGCAGGGTGAAAGGACAGAAGAAGAAGAGAGATGAAAAGAGGATTTTCTCAAAAGGTTTGCAAATGATTGCAGCCTTTTCAGCCCCTCTGAAGTTTATTTGGATGACTCAGATTGAAATATTGAATACCTCTGCAGAAGGTTAGAGGATGCGGAGAGAAGCAGCTCTGCTCCCTCTCACATGTCTGTCCTTGGGCTTCAGAGAGCAGCCGCGTCGTCCAGACTGCCCTTCATCACCAGTCAAGCAGCGAGACGGGAGCGGAGGCAGTGCAGCTCTGCTGACTCTGAGTCGCTCCAGCAGACTGGAGTGCAGCTCTGCAGAGACCAGTGCAGGACAAAACTATTGATGACCACAATGTGGTTAATTATGTATTGGTCTGGCCCGTCAAGTCAGTTGATTGTGTATGAGTGTGTAAACAGATTCTGGTTCTACAGTAGAAACGCTGGACTCGTCAGCGTCCATGCATCTCTGTTCTCATCGTGTCACAGTGTGGAGGAGCTTCTATGTGTTGTGGGTCTACAGTGGGTACAGCAGCATCCAGGTTGTGTGCCAGTCATTGTCTGTAATGATAATATCCCTCTTGGAGGTGTCTCTCTCCTCTGCTACAGGTTATTACATTTGTGCATGTGTCTAACTGCATTTAGAGTGTAAAGCTGCTCTGTTCTTGTGGATCCCTGGAATGGAAGATGACCTCCCTCTACCTGCTGCCTCCTGCTGCCTCCTGCTGCCTCCCTCTACCTGCTGCCTCCTGCTGCCTCCTGCTGCCTCCCTCTACCTGCTGCCTCCTGCTGCCTCCCTCTACCTGCTGCCTCCTGCTGCCTCCCTCTACCTGCTGCCTCCTGCTGCCTCCTGCTGCCTCCTGCTGCCTCCCTCTACCTGCTGCCTCCTGCTGCCTCCCTCTACCTGCTGCCTCCTGCTGCCTCCCTCTACCTGCTGCCTCCTGCTGCCTCCTGCTGCCTCCTGCTGCCTCCCTCTACCTGCTGCCTCCTGCTGCCTCCCTCTACCTGCTGCCTCCTGCTGCCTCCTGCTGCCTCCTGCTGCCTCCCTCTACCTGCTGCCTCCTGCTGCCTCCCTCTACCTGCTGCCTCCTGCTGCCTCCCTCTACCTGCTGCCTCCCTCTACCTGCTGCCTCCTGCTGCCTCCTGCTGCCTCCCTCTACCTGCTGCCTCCTGCTGCCTCCTGCTGCCTCCCTCTACCTGCTGCCTCCCTCTACCTGCTGCCTCCTGCTGCCTCCTGCTGCCTCCCTCTACCTGCTGCCTCCTGCTGCCTCCCTCTACCTGCTGCCTCCCTCTACCTGCTGCCTCCCTCTACCTGCTGCCTCCCTCTACCTGCTGCCTCCTGCTGCCTCCTGCTGCCTCCCTCTACCTGCTGCCTCCTGCTGCCTCCTGCTGCCTCCCTCTACCTGCTGCCTCTGTCTCCTCTTCTGATAGGTGCTCGAGCTTCTGAGAATGAAAGACCCTTTACCTCGACTCTGCTGAGTTACTGCAGTCTATACACAGTCAAACATCAGCCAGTCCTCCATCAAACACATTTATCACTTTCAGCTAAAACAGCTGAAAAAATATCATGAGATAATCCATCCCCTAGCTTCCAAACAATGAGCGCATACCCACCTCGGTTCAGGCCAGGACTGGCAGTCTGCGGCTGATTGGTCTTCAGCTTGTGGTGAAGTGTCAGTGTCTCTGCTCAGGGTTCCTCCTCAGGTTCCTCCTCAGTCTCTGGTTCCTCCTCAGGGTTCCTCCTCTGGTTCCTCCTCAGGTTCCTCCTCAGTCTCTGGTTCCTCCTCAGGTTCCTCCTCAGTCTCTGGTTCCTTCTCAGTCTCTGATTCCTCCTCAGCCTCTGGTTCCTCCTCAGGTTCCTCCTCAGTCTCAGGTTCCTCCTCAGTCTCTGGTTCTTCCTCAATCTCTGGTTCCTCCTCAGCCTCTGGTTCCTCCTCAGGTTCCTCCTCAGTCTCTGATTCCTCCTCAGTCTGATTCCTCCTCTGGTTATAGCTCCAACATATGTGGATGCACTTCGATGTGCTCAAGCCAGAAGGCCAATCAGTATAAAGCTGAGGTGTGGTTGTCAGATAAGGATGAAAGGGCGCCAGATCTGTGTAGAACTGGACAGTAACAGTCATGGTGCCCCGGGGATGATTGAAGATGTCTGATATGCCATTATAAGCATCACATTCTATGTATTGTGTTTTTATTATGTCTGTGTTCTGCAGAGCATCTGAAGTGTAGTGTTGAATGGCAATTACAAGATTGTTGTTTTAAGGAAACTATGTTTTCACATCCACAGTATTGTTTTATTTACCTGCCTCTTCTTTCTACTGCTCTGCTGCTGCAGCACTGAGTTTCTCCCTCCTTCAGTTCAACCCTAACCCTCCAGAGCTGCAACAGCTAGGCAGTTCACTGACTACTAAATAACCAAGTGCTACTTTAATAATGAAGTAGTCATTCAAAGCATTAAAAAACAAGAATGATTTTAAAGTCACAATTTTCTTTTCCTGTTTCTTCAGCCTGAATATTTCCTGTTTTTTTGTTTCTCTTTGTGACTGAAGACTTGAGTTGAGGCGTGTAAAGAGCTGATGTGGATCTTTGTGGAACAGACTCATCGCTTCAGCGACAGAAATAATCACTTGTTGCAGCTCTGTAATCTCTCCATCACCTCCTCATCTCGTCTCTCCTCTCCCCACACACACACATCGGTCCATCACCGGCTTGTTGACGCATGCCCACATCCTCCTCCCTCTGCGGTCTCCACGGCAACGCGCGGATGAGAGAGGAAGAGGAGGAGAGCGAGGGAGATCGAGAGATAAAGATAGACAGAGAGAGAGAGAGAGAGAGAGAGGAGAGGGGGAGAGAGAGAGAGAGAGGGGGGGGCGGGAGAGAGAGAGAGAGAGAGAGGGAGAGAGGGAGAGCCGCCTGGCAGCAGAGACAGAGCATCCTCTGGTCCAGACCGAGACAGGACAGGAGTCAGAGGAGGAGGACACAGCAGCTCCTTAACATGAAGTTCGTGGTGGTCCTGGTGGGAGCGGGGACCCTCGCCTTCCTCGGCGCCGTCATGTGCATCATCGTCAGCGTCTATCCCCGGAAACGCGTCTCCTCCGTCGGCGGAGACAACGCCACCGAGTCGCTCCTGCAGCCGCTGGAGCCCGGGCCCGGATCTGTGGCCCGGGCCGGGCCGCTGGGCGCCCTCCACGGAGGCCTGGACCTGGACCTGCCCTCCCTGAACCAGCTCAACTCAGGAGTAGGTGGAGGTGCAGGAGGAGGAGGTGGAGGAGCAACAACCGGGGAGCAGCTGAGCTTCAGCCGACTGATCTGCACCCCGGTACCGGCCGGAGAGTGCAGCAGGGTGAGGCAGCGGAGGGAGCCGGGGGAGCAGCGGGACCAGCCCCGGGAGGAGGAGGAGGAGGAGGAGGGGGAGGAGGACGGGGCTGCGCTCCGCAGCACCGCCGAGGAGCTCCGGCTGATGGTGCTGCAGCAGAACGACCAGATCCTGATGGACCAGAGGACCATCCGGGAGCTGACCGGCAAGCTCAGCGACTGTGAGAGCGGCCTGGAGGACCAGCGGAGCGGCCTGGAGGACCAGCGGAGCCTCGGGGTGTGGGGCGGAGGCCGCCGCAGGGTCATGGCCGGGGACGAGGTGAGCTCGTCGGCCGCGGCGCAGCTGCAGACCGCCCGGGCCGTGGAGGAGCTGGCCCGGGCCATCATGGAGCTGAAGGACCGCATCGAGAAGCTGGAGGTAAGTAGACGACCTGCAAAGTTAGAGCCACAGGTGGCTAGTATGCAGAATGTACCAGATATAATCGTGTTTAAGATTAATTTTAAAAACAAATGAATTACCCAAAAACTAACCGTGTGTGTTGCGTTTTCATATCAATTATAACAAACAGCTAAAACCAATTAACACTAACTAGCTAACTTATTAACTCAACAACCCTCCTTCACCAATAACAAGTATAATCTTCTATACCAAAGGGGGAAGAAAAAGTTACTCTCGTGCACAACAGTACACATTAGTGTAAAGTTAGTACATAGAATATATAAAATATAAACCCACATAAAATATAAAATATAAAACTGACAGACAGTGACAGGAGACATGTGGCCTGGCTTTATTTCTACAGCACGTTTCATACTTTAGGGTTATTGTAAGTCCCTTACAGAGCACAAGATAAGAGACAGTGCAGAGGGAGTAGGTGAGGAGCTCCATAAACTACCATCTGCTCCTCACTGTTCACTGGACGCACCTTTCTGCTGCTGCTGCAAAGCGTCTGACCCAGCATGTGTCGGACTGGAGTACTGGAGTACATACTGGAGTACATACTGGAGTACATACTGGAGTACATACTGGAGTACATACTGGAGTACATACTGGAGTGGGACTGGAGTACATACTGGAGTGGGACTGGTCTCAGACACTGTGCTAACGTAGATTTCATAAATCTCTCTATTGCAGCTTGTATGTCTAGTACCCAGTGAGCAGTGATATCTAGCAGCACAAAACAACGCTCTACGTACGGTTATTAGAGAGAATATGCAAAATACACAAATATCACGTCGAGGGTCTCATCAGGTTTCATACGTCAGGGACATTCTGCTTTACAGAGCACAGGATGGGACCAGGTGAAATGATCTTTGATCGCATGGCTCAGAAATGGGCAACAGAGAGAATACCAGTAAAAAATATAAAACAATAAAAATATTGTCTAAGAATATGACAAATACAGCTGGAAGTGCAGAGTGATGAATATGTGTGACTACGTAGAGATGCTGTGTTCAGAGCCCAGTACATGGAGCTCTGTTGAGCCCAGCTCCACCCAGTCACTCAGGACACATTAAAGCTCTCAAGATTATATTGATCAGTCCGATCAATGTAATGATTGTCAGTTTACACATATGTGGGCATGTGAAGCCTCAGTCTGTTGCTCTTCATCGCTAGGGACCTGAGTGAAGGACTCTCAGTAGCCCTAGTGTTTTTCCCTTGACAAGATAACCCATTTAGGAATGAATGATGGACATGGGAACAATCCTGGGAAAAGGCTTTGTCTGTGTGTGTCATACACTCGTAGTCTGAGGGCCTGTTGGATAGAGATGGGTAGCCATGCCTCTCCACACAGCCCGACCCGCTCCATGCTCTGGTCTCTGTAGTGTCTCCCATACGCCCCTCTGTGTTTCTGCAGTGTTTGGTTTCACTGCCTGCAGCCTCCTCTGAGGTGCTGTGTCAACCAGACCCAGGACCTAGAGCACGACCCCCTCCATTCCCTCCACTGAATGCATGGTGTTGTTGTTGTTGTTGTCACGCACACGCGTTGCTATGACGACCGACAATCTTTTCATTTACTTATAGTGTAATAATTAGTTAAGCATTTACTATTATGTATCTACGTATGGGGCCATATTCCAACAGTTTGCAGTGAACTTTTACATCAGTTAATTTCTTAGTCTGTTTATTTTCCATTATTGAAGCACCGGTTCAGGCACCATTTAAGCACTGGCACCGTTCCAAAGGAACCGGTTTGGCACCGGTCTCAGATAAAACCAAAACAATACCAAACTCTGCCGTTGGAGGTTTAGAGATGTTCAATACATTTGTTTGATACACTGGTGATCAATAAATTCCTGGAGGCTACTGAGAGCTGTGTTGATTTGTAGACTTCTCTATATGTTTGTTCTCTGTATCTATCTATCTATGCTTCTCTATGTATCTGTTCTCTGTATCTATCTATCTATACTTCTCTATGTATCTGTTCTCTGTATCTATCTATCTATGCTTCTCTATGTATCTGTTTCTCTGTATCTATCTATCTATGCTTCTCTATGTATCTGTTCTCTGTATCTATCTATCTATGCTTCTCTATGTATCTGTTCTCTGTATCTATCTATCTATACTTCTCTATGTATCTACAGACTATAGCACATTTACTTTACATTTAATATGAGAGGAGCAGAATTTATGCTGCACATATGTCTTAATAGACTGCATGACACAGCTGACTGGGACATAGATGGTAGCGGGTCATCACAGCTTCCTCACGCTATCTATCTATCTATCTATCTATCTATCTATCTATCTATCTATCTATCTATCTATCTATCTATCTATCTATCTATCTATCTATCTATCTATCTATCTATCTATCTATCTATCTATCTATCTATCTATCTATCTATCTATCTATCTATCTATCTATCTATCTATCGTACAGCCCTCCCTCCTCGTCCTCGTCCTCCTCTCCATCTTTCATCTTCACCTCTCCTCTCCTCTGACGAGGGACTCGTGACACAGGTTCTGCTCATGTATGCGCACGCTCCCCCAAGGCCTCATGGGAAATCTCTCCACCTGCTGCCCCCCCCCCCCACCACCCCCCCCCCCACACCCCCCCACCCCCCCTCTGACAGCAGGATGCAGCCATAAATAAAAGATGAGGCTGGCTGGACAGGAGGGAGGGAGGGTGGAGGTGGGAGTCAGGTTCTTAGATTGAGTGTGTGTGTGTGTGTGTGTGCGTGTGTGTACGTGTGTGTGTGTGTGTGTGTGTGTGTGTGTGTGCGTGCGTGTGTGTGTGTGTGTTTGCAGAGATTGAGACATGGGCAGCTTTATAGCCACTCATACACACTGATGCATCAGTGGCAGATTTCTCATTGAGCAGTCAGTTACAAGGTTCTCTCTCTCTCTCCCTCTCTCTCTCTCTCTCTCTCTCTCTCTCTCCCTCTCTCTCTCTCCCTCTCTCCCTCTCTCCCTCTCCCTCTCTCCCTCTCTCCCTCTCTCTCTCCCCCCCCCCCCCCCCTGTGAATTTATATCCTGGCTGTCCTGCTCTCTTGATATTTTCTTTCGCCCTCGCAGTCGTCTCATCTCGCTGCTGCTGTTTTACCCGCCACCTCGCTTTTTATTTTCCAACACGTCTGCTGTGAATACTAACACGCAGTATCACCACACACACACACACACACACACACACACACACACACACACACACACGTGAATACACATGCCCACAGAGTAACACCCGCTGGGTCGCTCTGGTTTCTTTCAGTTTCAGACTCGTGACAAATATGAGAAGATTCTATGTGTTCTATTTCTGTCACTACAGAGCATCCACGGAGACGTGCTGTCATCAGCCTGGCAGCTACATTCTTGCACACTTCTGTCACTCTTGTTGAATCAATAACCCGCTTAAAATGGTTTCATGGTTTCTATGATAAGGCGAAGGCGAGGCAGCAACTGGACCACAGAATGTCAGAGAGCGACTGAACATGCTGAGCATATCTATCTATCTATCTATCTATCTATCTATCTATCTATCTATCTATCTATCTATCTATCTATCTATCTATCCAAAACAGACTTTGCTCCTCTTCTCTTACTTTCACAGGCGGAGATCGGCCCCGCTGCCTTGAACCTCACCGATACCAGCAGCACCAGTAGCACCAGTGGCAGCAGTCAGACTGGGAACGTGGGCAAGGCTCCGGCTCTGCCCAGCGGCTCCTCCTCCTCCTCCTCTTCCTCCTCCTCTTCCTCCACACCCGCGGCAGCTCCTCCAGGTGGTCGGCGCCCCGCCGCCCCCGCCCCCAAACCCCCGTCGAAGGCCTCCCCGGGCCGGGGGAAGGGCACCTGGAGGGTGGAGGACCTGGAGGGGGAGCTGGAGAGGAAGATCAAGATGCTGGAGAAGGAGCGCCAGGCCATGAGGAAGGAGACGCAGGGCCAGCACGAGAAGATCAACCAGGGCATCGACAGCGTGAGCCACCGCGTCACCGAGCTGGAGCACAGTGAGTACAGCCAGGCTAGGGGGGCCGTACTGGGGGGGCCGTACTGGGGGGGGTCGTACTGGGGGGGTCGTACTGGGGGGGTCGTACTGGGGGGGCCGTACTGGGGGGGCCGTACTGGGGGGGTCGTACTGGGGGGGCCGTACTGGGGGGGGTCGTACTGGGGGGGTCGTACTGGGGGGGCCGTACTGGGGGGGGTCGTACTGGGGGGGCCGTACTGGGGGGGGTGGAGGGGGGGTGGGCTGTTCTTTTGGAGCCCTGCTTATGATGCTGTGCCGCTGGTTACCGTAGTAACTAAGACTTAAAGGAAAACCTTGAGTGCTGGGGCTCTGACTGTGTGTCGACTGAGGATGTAAGATCTGAGTCTGAACAAATCAAAGTGTGTGTGTGTGTGTGGGGGGTGTGTGTGTGTGTGGGGAGTGTGTGTGTGTGTGTGTGGGGAGTGTGTGTGTGTGTGGGGGGGGTTGCTGCAGGAGGGCAAACAACAGTGAGAGAGCTCGCTAATGAAACTTTGATGAGCGCTGTGGGTGAAGCGGGTCCTGATGAGTCCTGATGAAACTAAGGGAATTAAAGTAATTTCATTCTTTTTTATCTCTTTTTTGTCTTTTGTCATAATTGTCCATTATTATAGACTTTGTTCATAAAAACGTGGTGCATACAAGCCGTTCACCCTCAACATCAGAGTTTTAACCTGAAAGACGTTTCCTCTCAGATATTAGTGTACGATCAGATGTTTCCCCCAAATCAAATCAGTTTCCTCTCAAGTTTTATGGTACATCACTGGAGAACCCGTCGTTTCCCAGGTTTGGCTATAACCGATCAATATTGGGTGATCGGCACCTGTTACGCTTCATTATCAGAGCTTGTTTGAGTTTCCAGAGTTATGGTAACAAATTACATAATGTTTCAATGACATTTTTGTCATTTGATGAAGGGCACTGGCCAAAGCCAGAACACTATGAATCAACATGTCAGTCGTTCAAGTAACTTTACTCAGTCGTTTGTTAAGCAGTCGTTGTTTGTTCATCTTTTCTCGGTAGTTTGTGAAACATTATTCAGTGCTTGTTGAAGTGACTCCACCCGGCCGCCCTGTGCTCCACAGCCCTGACGGAGCCTCCGTTCCCAGACGGCTTCGTGCTGTCCTTCCCCATGCGGACCAACTACATGTACGGCCTGGTGCGGAGGGAGATCACGGAGATGTACGCCTTCACCGCCTGCGTGTGGCTGAAGGCCCGCGAGGGCGGCATCGGGACGCCCTTCTCCTACTCGGTGCCGGGCCAGCCCAACGAGCTGGTGCTGCTGCAGGGCGTCCACAACCCGGTGGAGCTGCTCATCAACGACAAGGTGGAGGAGCCACACACACTGCTGGGGGGGGGGCTCTGACACTGGTGAATGGATGAGTGTGACCTGGTGAATGCGACTTGAGTCCTTATAGAAGAAATGCAAAGTCAGGACGAATCTGTTCAGTGTCGTGGGATGTTTCTATGTTAATGTGTTTCTATGCTCGACCTGGCCAGAGGAGGCCGAGTCGCATACAACCTGGTGGAAGACGTGAAACCAAAGGCCTTCGACCGAAGCGTGTCGCCACACCAAAAGCTCTATGAAGATCAGTACGAGATGAGGAGTGATAGTGTTAAAGCACAGACACCATCACTCCTCACACCACAGAAACGTGTCTACGCTGTCAATGCCGTCTTCATCAGAA
This sequence comes from Karalla daura, assembly GCA_029224185.1. Taxonomy (NCBI): domain Eukaryota; kingdom Metazoa; phylum Chordata; class Actinopteri; order Chaetodontiformes; family Leiognathidae; genus Karalla; species Karalla daura. The sequence continues at coordinate 1,086,289 of CM055189.1, forward strand.
CTACTTCAGAACTACTTTTAGCAAACCATGTATACGCTGTATGTATATTCCCATGTATATATACTCAAATATATACACTGTGTGAGTACTAGGTATCAAGTTGTTTTACACTTGTTATATTGTGTAAATGAAAGCGTCCTGTGGTTAATAATGAATGAATGCATGAATGTTGTGCAGGTTTGCTCCTCATTAATCAAGCCCAGGATCCTGACGAGCTCCTCGTTAGCTTCCTGTGCTGCTCCACGTTGTTTGTCATTATGTATTGACTGAAAAAATAGAGAGACGGAGAAAAAGAGAAGCTGAAAATGTCACAGCTTCTAATTGGTGTTTCGGTCAATATGCTGTGAGCGGAGGAGAGAGCAGGAGGGCCCGGAGCCGGGGGGGGGGGGGGGGGGGGGGGCTGACCTTTGGAGGTGCTGACACTGCAGTTCTGGGGGCGGGGGCTGAGGGGCTGTAGATCTGGACTTCACAGAATAGTTCAGAGCAGAAATATTCTGCTGCTCGACACGTTTGGTCAGAAAAAGCAAAGACTGAGCTCTGCTGCTCTGAACGCTCGGCTTCAGCGCCTTTCCCTGGATATGTTAATGAGCTATACATGCCCCGCCCACCTCAGGCACATTTTCATTCAATTTCAAAGTAAACACTTTAACTTAAGTAGGATGGTAGTAACTATTTTTCAGGTTATGAGGATGAACTGGTGTAATCGAGTCGATATTTATGAAATCCAGCACCAGCTGGGAGGGTTTGGATGCTCACCAAAACCAGTATCAGCACCAGCTTTCAGATGTGATCATGTCAATATTTCTATCAAATCAAATGATCAAACATCAGAGGAACATCAAAATGTAGGCGGTGCCGTTACTGGCTCAATACGGCTCTTATTTTGAAGCCCAGTGGTTCCTAGTGGATCAGCACGTCACTGCCCCCTGCTGCTCTGGAGTTTCAGGAGCTGATGGTTGCGTGGACACAAAAAGTGGAGCTTGTTGCCTTTTATGTTAAAACTACACGAGGACTAGAGAAGCTACGTGCTAGCGCTGTGTTCTCTGGCCCGGCTGCCGTGCTGTGGGTCACTGTGTGTCTCCCACCTGCAGGTGGCGCAGCTGCCTCTGTCCCTACCGCAGGACGAGTGGCAGCACATCTGCGTCAGCTGGACGCTGAGGGACGGCGTGTGGAAGGCCTACCAGGGGGGCAAGCTGAAGGGCCGGGGGGAGGGCCTGGCCGCCTGGCACCCCATCAAACCAGGAGGAGTCCTCATACTGGGACAAGAGCAGGTGAGATGGAGGGAAGACATGTGGTCTCTGGTCTCTGGTTACCCCGGGTTGGTCGAGCATTTACTCAGTTACTAGCAGACTGGGGCACAGACACTTCAGTCTCAGAGTTCAGTTTGGCAGAGTTTATCTTTCAGGTCTTCAAGTCTTCTGTCTGACTGGAACCAGTCTGTCACTAACCAGCCTGTCACTAACCCGTCTGACTGGAACCAGTCTGTCACTAACCCGTCTGACTGGAACCAGTCTGTCACTAACCAGCCTGTCACTAACCCGTCTGACTGGAACCAGTCTGTCACTAACCAGCCTGTCACTAACCCGTCTGACTGGAACCAGCCTGTCACTAACCAGCCTGTCACTAACCCGTCTGACTGGAACCAGTCTGTCACTAACCAGCCTGTCACTAACCCGTCTGACTGGAACCAGTCTGTCACTAACCAGCCTGTCACTAACCCGTCTGACTGGAACCAGCCTGTCACTAACCCGTCTGACTGGAACCAGTCTGTCACTAACCAGTCCACCCAGCTAGAGAGGAAACACTATTTTTAGCACGTTTCATCAGCTCTTCACACACGCACAGACATGCAGCTAATTGTGTTGATCCTCACACCGTGCTGCCGCCCTGCCTCTTTCAGAGGTTGTGTAACCGTTATGAAATCTGACATTATGCTGCCCCCCCCACACACACACACACACACACACACCCCCACACACACACACACACCACCCCCCCGCTCTGTGTGCCATAGCTCAGAAAGGATAAAAAGAAAAAAGCAGCAAGTCCACGTCTGCAAGATGCTGCAATGATGCAACATGGATGGATGATAGAGAGAGAGAGAGAGAGAGAGAGAGAGATGGATGATAGAGAGAGATGAATGATAGAGAGATAGATGGATGATAGAGAGAGATGGGTGTTTGGTGGCTGTTTCTGTTTCTGTGGATTCACTTTCTAACTCTGTGTCGTTCTTCGTTAGCTCTGATGCTGTTTGAAGAGCTGCAACAGCTGATCGATCAAGCTTTCAAACATGTTAAGAAATAAAGTCAAAATTGAAGCATTTTCTAGTCCAAAAAGTGCTCCAACAACCACCGAGTGATCAACTTTCAGTCAACTAATATAATGATTGACAACTGCTCATTAAATGATTGATGTGATGCATTTCAAAAGGATCTTTGAGAAATCATGTCGAGATTGTGTGATCTCCTCTGATCATCGTCAGAGTCGAGGATTAGAAGTCGTTTCCAGACCAGATGTTGTTCCAGTCTGGAACTGCATGACAGCAGTGCTGCTTTGTTGCAGCTCTATATGGATCTGTGCGTCACTGACCCCCCCCCCCTCTGACCCCCTCCCTCTCTGACCCCCCCCCCCTCTCTGACCCCCCCCCCCCCCTCTGACCCTCACCCCCCCTCTGACCCCCCCCCTCCTCTCTGACCCCCCCCCCCCCCCCTCTGACCCCCCAGGACACGCTGGGCGGCCACTTTGACGCCTCCCAGGCCCTGGTGGGGGAGCTGTCCCAGTTCAACCTGTGGGACCGGGTGCTGAAGCCGGCCGAGGTGGCGGCCGTGGCCGACTGCAGCTCTGCGGCGCTGGGCAACATCGCCCCCTGGACCGACCACGACGTGGACGTCTACGGGGGCGCAACCAAGGAGTCCCTGGACCCGTGTCACGCCGCCCAGAGGTCCAGCCCCTCCGGCCCCAGACAGTGAGGGGGGGGGTGGAGACCAGCAGAGGTCCAGAGTGGCGGGTCCTGGTCTGCTGGGGGGGGGGGGCCGGAGGTTTGAGCCTCTCAGAGCGCTGTGCTGTTTCGTTTTTAGTGTCGCTCATACGTTTGCTTCAGCGGTGGGAGACGGGGGGGTCAGTCTCACCGGAGGACTCTGATGGACACGCTCCGTAACAAGGACGTCTGTCTGGTGGGACGAAGGGACGCACCTCCCTCCACTTTAGGCAGGAATCTGTCGGCCCCGCCTAGACCAGTCCCAGGTCTGAGCCTTCACACATGTCTGAAAAGAAGAGGCGGTCTCTCACTTCTCACAGGAAGTGACACAGAAGTCCGTTCATCCTCATCTCGCTCCAGCTGATCGTGTCTAATAGTTCATGGGAAACGAAAGCAGCTTCGTTCAGTTTTAACTGTGCAGTATGTGAATCTGTTGAGTAACGTCTGTGTACTAGTGATATTCAATACGGCTGCTTTTCCTTTCTGGTCTGATGATGATATACAGTGTAAGCCGATACAATACAGATAAAATACCAATATAATACCAATATAATACCGATATAATACCAATATAATACCGATATAATACCAATATGATACCGATATGATACCGATATGATACAGATGTTTTGTGAGAAGTTGAAAAGTGTTTGGACTTGCAAATTAGAAATCAGACTAAAACCAGACTCTTGTCCTTGACTGATGAAGAAGTTGTAGCTCTCATCTCAGTTTCTCTGTTTATTGAGCTGTTTCCTCTCTGGTGGGAGGCTACATGCTGCTCTTCAGGACCCAGGAGGTGAAAACGTCCACCCTGAATATTGGTGTTTTCTCCTACGACACACAGACAGAAGTGTTTGGATTCAGACGTGTCGATACTGACGTGTCAGATGCGCTCATCACGGCCGTGTACCTTTGAGTTCTTCTACACTGACGAGTTGGTGAAACAAAGAAAACAACAACAACAACAACAACAACAACAGTGGTCTTGTGAGTGTGTATTGTGTGATGTATCTGCTGATGTTGCTCTGTGCCAGTCTGCTCCCCCTGCTGTCGCCTCTCACACACAGTCACAAAATAAAGACCCCCCCCCCCCCACACCCCCACCCGTCCTCCATCTGAGCTCCGCCCATACACCCACCTGTGACCAGCCCAGCCTGTGTGTCGTGTCCCCTGAATGTAAAACCAGATGGAATCTACATGTGTATTTGCATGAGCAAGTTTTCTGTCATGTCGCTGGAGAACCAGCCGGAGCAGAGCCTCTACGGCGCCTCCTCACAGGAGGCCCAGCACCTCCTCACAGGAGGCCCTGCACCTCCTCACAGGAGGCCCTGCAGGAGCACAGACGACCAGACTGATGCTGCGGTGGCCATTGTGTACCAACATGTCAATAAGCGAATATGAAGAAATAAAAAGATTAAAAAAAAACAAAAAAAGATCCAGTTTAGTTGCTGCTTCAATCCTTCCCTCTCTAAGACGCATGCAGCCCAAAATGTTTATGTAACATACATGTGGGATTTAAGGGTGTGTGTGTGTGTGTGTGTGTGTTTGGGGGGGGGGGGGTGGGGGGTTTCATTGGTCAGAACTTAATCAAAGGGAGTGCAGGAAGCAGCAGAGTTGCACTGGTCCAAAGAGCAGATGAAATTAGGGAAGAGTTTTATGTTATGTAAGACACTTTTTCTTTTAATGCAGTCCATGCAGACCATGTCCCTAACCGTGTCCCTAACCGTGTCCCTAACCGTGTCCCTAACCGTGTCCCTACCTAACCGTGTCCCTAACCGTGTCCCTAACCGTGTCCCTAACCGTGTCCCTACCTAACCGTGTCCCTAACCGTGTCCCTAACCGTGTCCCTACCTAACCGTGTCCCTAACCGTGTCCCTAACCATGTCCGTACCTAACCGTGTCCCTAACCGTGTCCCTAACCGTGTCCCTAACCGTGTCCCTAACCGTGTCCCTACCTAACCGTGTCCCTAACCGTGTCCCTAACCGTGTCCCTACCTAACCGTGTCCCTAACCGTGTCCCTACCTAACCGTGTCCCTAACCGTGTCCCTAACCGTGTCCCTAGCTAACCGTGTCCCTAACCGTGTCCCTAACCGTGTCCCTAACCGTTAGGGACACAGATCCGTTAAAACAGCCAGTGACGGATCAGTTGACGATGGCTCCAGTTTCTTCTTGTTTCAAATGAGACGTTAGACACTTTCTAATTGTCTCCTCACCTAAATATCACAGTTAAAGCCTCTCAGATATCCTTAGAGATGCGTATGCTCCCATGAGTTGGGTTTGGAGATGTCCCTGTCTCGTGTGGTGGAAGGTCATCAGGAGAATGGCTGCAGGCCGGTTTGTGGAGCAAGACGTTTTCTAAACCTAAGGAAAGTATCCAGTAATGAGGAGATCCTTTTGTCTCCTGGATACTGACGTTCTGTTAAAGCATCCTCCCCTGGGTGACAGAGGCTGTCTGCTCCTCGCTGATCTGCTCCAGGAGGTGGAGTGTTGGACCTCCCAGCTTCTCCCCACCACTCAGCATGGATCATCACCGAGCTCCTCCTGCTCCTCCTGGGGGCTGGCTATTACAGAGCTAACCTCAGACCTAACCCTAACCCTCATTAACCAACCTAACCAGCACTAACCCTCACTAACCCTCTGATGACATCATGTAGAGACGGGACAGAAACGGAGACGTAAAGCTTGTGAAGGAAATCAAGCTGGTTGAGAGGAATCATCTCTGTCCCTGCAGCTTCAGGTGGAGGTCCAACAGGACCTCAAAGGTTTCCATACTCGATAGAGTATCGGCAAGTTGACAAAAAGTGGAGACTGGAGGTGAGGGGCAGATACGGTGAACAGCAGAAGCCAAACCCACCATAAAGGAGATAAAGAAATGAAGATAAGAGATGAAGGAGTCACAGGCTGACCTGCAGCCATGGACCATGCCTGCTGGTCTACTGACCTGGCACGGGGACAGACCTGGAGCCGGAGCTGGAACCAGAGCTGGAGCCAGAGCTGGAACCAGAGCTGGAACCAGAGCTGGAGCCAGAGCTGGAACCAGAGCTGGAGTCAGAGCTGGAACCAGAGCTGGAACCAGAGCTGGAACCAGAGCTGGAGTCAGAGCTGGAACCAGAGCTGGAGTCAGAGCTGGAGCCAGAGCTGGAGCCGGAGCTGGAGTCGGAGCTGGAGTCAGAGCTGGAACCAGAGCTGGAACCAGAGCTGGAGCCAGAGCTGGAGCTGGAGCCGGAGCTGGAGCTGATGACCTCCTATCTGATCCAGAACATGAGTTTCCAGGAGCTGTGAGCAACGGACCAGGACTGGTCTGACAGGCAGGGATAGCAGGACCAAACCCTACCTGGTTCACATTCCCATCAGCTCTGCTGCTCATGGAGCTACACCAGCATGTTACTGGTCATTGATCAGTCACATGCTTCTCCTTCTTCTCTCTTTCTCTTCCTCTGTCTGCAGCTCTCAGCTGCTGAGGATCTGTTCATCCTGATCCTTCCAGGACATTACATGGACCAAGACAAAATAGAACTGGAGATGCCAGGCCCGAGAAAATGGGATCGATCAAACATGGTGTATATGTGTGTGTGTGTGTGTGTGTGTGTGTGTGTGTGAGTGTGTGAGTGAATACAAAGCAGTGACACACCACAGAGTCTGATCTTTGATGTCGACGTAATAGATTACTCACAGTTCCAGCTCAGACTGCACTGATTCGTGACCAATGATCACACACACACACACACACACACTCACACACACTCACACACTCAGTGCTTGGCTCATCTGAACTGTGGTCTCATGCGTGGCCTCCTCCTCCTCTCCATGTTGTTTGTCTCACTGGTTTCCTGTGTTTTCCTCAGCTTCTAGAAGGTTCAGCTCTGCTGCTCCTGCTGGAAGGACCTCCCATTCACAGGCTGCATCACTCACGCAGAACTGCAATTTCTGCACTTATTACTGTGAGAGGAAAAAAAGCCTCATTAATCGTAGATTTCAGTTTTTAATGAAAGTGTCCTCGTTCCTCTCTGGGTCCTTCTCTCTCCACTCCTTCACTACAGTTAGACAATAAAGTGGTAGTGGTTCTGATCCTTATTAAACTTAATTCATCTTTAATCCTTATTAATGGAGCATGTTGAAACATCAGGTGTGAAAAACACAGAAAAACAAACACATTATGAGACAGAATCCAAACGGTCCAGCCGACACAATAGAGACAACACAAAACAAGTGGTCGATCATTTATGTTGTTGTTTGAAGATTTGTTTCCTTATCAAGGACTTCCTGTCTGCAGGTTCTGCAGGTTACACACACACACACACACACACACACACAATCTGCTTCATCTGCTGCTGAATTATAGATGTACCTTAATTAACTCTCTACGACACACACACACAGATAGTCAATGTCACCTGCCACACACACACACACACACAGAGTAAATTATGCTGATTTGTATCCTTGTTGTACCCTGGTTGTATCCTGGTTGTATCCTGGTTGTATCCTGGTTGTACCCTGGTTGTATCCTGGTTGTATCCTGGTTGTACCCTGGTTGTATCCTGGTTGTACTCTGGTTGTACCCTGGTTGTACCCTGGTTGTACCCTGGTTGTACCCTGGTTGTATTCTGGATATGTCCTGGTTGTACCCTGGTTGTATCCTGGTTGTACCCTGGTTGTATCCTGGTTGTACTCTGGTTGTACCCTGGTTGTACCTGGTTGTATCCTGGTTGTATCCTGGTTGTATCCTGGTTGTACCCTGGTTGTATCCTGGCTGTACCCTGGTTGTATCCTGGTTGTACTCTGGTTGTACCCTGGTTGTACCCTGGTTGTACCCTGGTTGTACCCTGGTTGTATTCTGGTTATGTCCTGGTTGTACCCTGGTTGTATCCTGGTTGTACCCTGGTTGTATCCTGGTTGTACCCTGGTTGTACCCTGGTTGTACCCTGGTTGTATCCTGGTTGTACCCTGGTTGTATTCTGGTTATGTCCTGGTTGTACCCTGGTTGTATCCTGGTTGTATCCTGGTTGTATCCTGGTTGTATCCTGGTTGTACCCTGGTTGTATCCTGGTTGTATCCTGGTTGTACCCTGGTTGTACTCTGGTTGTACTCTGGTTGTACCCTGGTTGTACCCTGGTTGTACCCTGGTTGTACCCTGGTTGTATTCTGGTTATGTCCTGGTTGTACCCTGGTTGTATCCTGGTTGTACCCTGGTTGTATCCTGGTTGTACTCTGGTTGTACCCTGGTTGTACCCTGGTTGCATCCTGGTTGTACCCTGGTTGTATCCTGGTTGTATCCTGGTTGTATCCTGGTTGTACCCTGGTTGTATCCTGGCTGTACCCTGGTTGTATCCTGGTTGTACTCTGGTTGTACCCTGGTTGTACCCTGGTTGTACCCTGGTTGTACCCTGGTTGTATTCTGGTTATGTCCTGGTTGTACCCTGGTTGTATCCTGGTTGTACCCTGGTTGTATCCTGGTTGTATCCTGGTTGTACCCTGGTTGTATCCTGGTTGTATCCTGGTTGTATCCTGGTTGTACCCTGGTTGTATCCTGGCTGTACCCTGGTTGTATCCTGGTTGTACTCTGGTTGTACCCTGGTTGTACCCTGGTTGTACCCTGGTTGTACCCTGGTTGTATTCTGGTTATGTCCTGGTTGTACCCTGGTTGTATCCTGGTTGTACCCTGGTTGTATCCTGGTTGTACCCTGGTTGTACCCTGGTTGTACCCTGGTTGTATCCTGGTTGTACCCTGGTTGTATTCTGGTTATGTCCTGGTTGTACCCTGGTTGTATCCTGGTTGTACCCTGGTTGTATCCTGGTTGTACCCTGGTTGTATCCTGGTTGTATCCTGGTTGTATCCTGGTTGTATCCTGGTTGTACCCTGGTTGTATCCTGGTTGTATCCTGGTTGTACCCTGGTTGTATCCTGGTTGTACCCTGGTTGTACCCTGGTTGTACCCTGGTTGTACCCTGGTTGTACTCTGGTTGTACTCTGGTTGTACCCTGCTTGTATCCTGGTTGTATCCTGGTTGTACTCTGGTTGTATCCTGGTTGTATTCTGGTTGTACTCTGGTTGTATTCTGGTTGTATCCTGGTTGTACCCTGGTTGTATCCTGGTTGTATCCTGGTTGTATCCTGGTTGTATCCTGGTTGTACTCTGGTTGTACCCTGGTTGTATCCTGGTTAATTGTTGGCTCTGTCAGAGCTTGCAGGTCCACCAGGCTGGGTGAGTAGTGGCCATTGTTCTGTGCTCCTATTATCTGGATGCTCGCCCTTGGTTTTCCTCTGCATTTACTTTTTACTCTGACTCTTATTAACACAATACTTCCCATCATGATGACTTCTCTCCTCAAGGTCTTCATACCCCCTCCCTCTCCTCCTCCTCCTCCTCCTCCTCCTCCTCCTCCTCTTCTTTCATCCGCCTCTCGTCGCAGGTTGCCATCTTTTCTCTGTCACAAACAGCTCCAGCTCCTTCTCCTTCGTCCTTCTTTGTTTTGCTGCTTTCTCTTGTTTCGGTTTACCTTCCGGCCCTCGGGCCATTCTCTCAGAGCGGTGCTCACCTGGGTATTTGGAGCTGGCGCTCTCAGAATATTTTAAGATGTTTCACATTTGATCGAAGATGAGTGCAGACACCCACATGGAAAAGGTTTTTCTATTCCGCAATCGTTTGTCTTGTTCTAAACCAAGAAAAACCACAAACTCAAATACACCCAGACACAGAGTTATGAAACACCCAGAGCAGAGATCAGTCATTTCCAAATGATGCCTGAACCTGGTGGTGCCTGGACAGTCACTCAGGAAGAGAACATAGAGCAGCTGATCATCATCGATAGTGTGAAGTATTTGGTTCAAAAGTTATTAAAACCTAATCTAAATCATTTATCATTTTGTAAATGTTGAATTCACCCTTCCAGACCGAAGACTAGATCCAAGCTCCAGACCCACTTAGCCCTCCCGTTGATAGATAGATAGATAGATAGATAGATAGATAGATAGATAGATAGATAGATAGATAGATAGATAGATAGATAGATAGATAGATAGATAGATAGATAGATAGATAGATAGATAGATAGATAGATAGATAGATAGATAGATAGATAGATAGATAGATAGATAGATAGATAGATAGAACAGATAAACAGACATTAAACCTATTCTGCTCTACTTGGGTATATGAATAGAGCATTCTACACAGAGCTCAAGAATCATCATAATCCAGTTATGCTCTGATTGTGTGCAGAAATGTGTCGTCCTACATGGTGTGAACCTGGATGTATAGAATCTGTTCTATTGTTGGATTATAGAGTCTTTCTGTAGGTCTTTTATAGGGTTGACCTGTTCTTCTACAGGTTGTTCATCATGTTTACTGAAATGTAGCGATTATTTCTCTGAATCCGAAAACTAAATGTGAGTTTGTGTAGAGGAACGAGGGGTAGGACCGAGATGGAGAGAGAGAGAGAGAGAGAGAGATTATGTGTGGTCTGCCTGCCTTTCCACAGCTAGATTAGATAATCTACTCTAATCCAGAGCAGAGTCATTGTTACAAACAAATCCAGATGCTCGTAGTGGTATTTCAGTTTGGGTTATTCCTGCAGGCATGTGAGGCCAGGCAGGCAGACAGAGAATCTGGGGCTTACTGGGATTTTAGTGTATGAGTGTGTGAGTGTGTGTGTGTGTGTGTGTGTGTGTGTGTGTGTGTGTGTGTGTGTGTGTGTGTGTGTGTGTGTGTGTGTGTGGAGCAGACTATTCTGGGTCAACAGCGTCCACCTGGGGATTCCACCCAGATGTTTCCCTCTGAATGTGGGTCGACTTCAGATAGAGTGTCAGAAAAAGATGGACCGGAAGCTTCCCTCACTTACAGCCAGACGGACAGACAGCCAGTCAGACAGACAGACGGACAGACAGACAGACAGACAGACAGACAGACAGACAGACAGACAGACAGACAGACAGACAGACAGACAGACGGACGGACGGACGGACGGACGGACGGACGGACGGACGGACGGACGGACGGACGGACGGACGGACGGACGGACGGACGGACAGACAGACAGACAGACAGACAGACAGACAGACAGACAGACAGACAGACAGACTGATGGACAGACATAGGGAGAAAAAGAGAGAGAGAGAGAGCCTGGAATCAAGATAAAGGAAGAAAATATCTCTGCCTTTCACATCACGATCCATTTATCCACCATTTATTCATTTTATTCACTATTGTCCGTTTGTCTGTTTATCTATTGCAACAAGAAAGGAAAGAAGATGAAATGTATTACCCATTAACATTATCTATCTATCTATCTATCTATCTATCTATCTATCTATCTATCTATCTATCTATCTATCTATCTATCTATCTATCTATCTATCTATCTATCTATCTATCTATCTATAGTTGATTGACAGGCTCTGAGCCAATAGGAGCGCAGCTTGGCTGCAGTGGGCGGGACTTCCGGGTCCGGGTGTCAGTTGTTTTAAGATGTCTCCCTAACAACCGAGCAGGGAGTCAAACAGCCGAAGTTTTCTCCGGACGAAGGCCTCGTAAGTAACTCCTCTTCAGCCGGTCTCAGCCGCCTCCCTGCCTCTGCCTCCTGCTGACAGCTCCCTGCAGCGTTCAACATCGCGACACGTTATTCAGAGCCGTTCATTTGGGGAGCATCAGCTGTTTCGCTACCTAACAGGCTAACAGGCTAATTAGCTCGCTAGGAAGAGCTAGCAGCGAGTTGTCGCTCCTCCATCTTTCTTTATCTCAGCCTGGTTATCGAATAAAGCACAATGTGAGTTGAACATCCTCCTAGTCTGGAGGACAAGGACAGCTTCCAGCAGGACATGTCTCTAAGCCGGAGCTAGCAGCCGCTGAGTGGCGGGGGACGGGGTTTGTCCAGCCGGGTCATGGTTCAGAGTTCAGCAGCCCTGGGTGTGAGTCTGTCCTGGGACTGAGAGGCGGAGAGGACAGTCTGCTTCCGTTGTGTCTAATGTCCTGTCTCTGTGTTTGGAGGAGTCGGAATGGCTGGGACTGGCGAGGGGAAGAAGGAGGAGGCCGACTACAAGAGGCTGCACAGCTTCCCTCTCATCAGGGTAGGACACCTGTCCTCTGCTACTGTCTCAGTGGGGACACCTGTCCTCTGCTGGTGTCCCCGTGTGTCCCAGTAGTCTGTAGGACAGCAGTCCTCTGCTGGTGTCCCACCTCTCTCAGCTCCACATGTCCATGGTGTCTCTAACCCCAGGACCGATCAGTCGGTCTGAGGAAAACTGAGGAGCTTTAACAGGATTAACTGCAGCTTCTCCCCACGACTGTTCAGAGAGGAGAGAGGAGCTGCTGCTCACAGCTGCACCTGAGGAGGTGCTTACATCCAAAGAGTGCGCCTCCTGCTCACCCTGTGTGTGTGTGTGTGTGTGTGTGTGTGTGTGTGTATATGTGTGTGTGTATGTATGTGTGTGTGTGTGTGTGTGTGTGTGTGTGTGTGTGTAGCACACAGACATGCCTGAGGAGATGAGGGTGGAGACCATGGAGCTCTGCGTCACAGCCTGCGAGAAGTTTGCCACCAACAACGAGGTGAGACAGAAGCTTCTGGATCATGTTGACCTGTGTCTCAGGAGCTGATGCTCCTCCTCGAGCTGACGCTGCTCCTCCCCAAACGAGGACAGTCATCGAGCTGTCAGCGGATCTCAACATTAGTTCATAAAACACAGGTTACTATTAGTTATTATATGGGATGTTATATTCTAACCCTAACCCTCACATTATTAGTTAGTGTTGCTATTAGCTCGTTAATCAGTCATTGCTTGTATACTTGGCTGTTTTTAATATTAATAGATAAAAGTAAACTATACAAGTAGGAAAGTGGTAGAAAGTGAAAACAGAACATACTTTGATCTGTCCACACCTGAGAGTTCCTCAGCTTCCTGTGGAGGACGCAGCAGGTGAAGGTCTGTCTGTGAGGCTGAGAGCAGACCTGCTCCTCAGACGTGGAGGAACGTTAGGACCTTCAGTAGAATAACTGAGAACAATCCGGAACAAAGGGCTCAGCCAGTCCTGCTCCTGGCCAGAGGCCAAGCCTACAGCCACATGATGCTCCACAGGAGTGGCCGGCCAGGCAGCCAGTCACTGACCTCTCTGTGTGGCTGCCAGATTAGCATGACAGGGCGCCAGATCTGGAGCGGGATGGGGCTGCTAACTGAATGTGTCCTCCTCAGAGTGCGGCCAAGATGATCAAGGAGTCCATGGACAAGAAGTTTGGCAGCTCGTGGCACGTGGTGATCGGGGAGGGCTTCGGCTTCGAGGTCACGCACGAAGTCAAGAACCTGCTCTACATGTTCTTCGGAGGGAGCCTGGCTGTGTGTGTGTGGAAGTGCTCCTAGCAGAACCCCCACCCCCACCCCCACCCCCACCCCCACCCCCACCCTGACCTGGTCACCAGCTGAACACCAGATAAACCTACGACTGGAGATCTGGACCATACTGGAGAGAGAGAGACACAGAGAGAGACAGACAGACAGACAGAGAGAGAGACACACAGAGAGCTAGCTGTCCTCGTATCCTCCTCCTCCTCTCCTCTTCTTCCTCCTCTCCTCCACACCCCCCCACCCCCACCCCCACTCCCCACCCCCCGTTGTCTTCAGTTTCTCCTCCGTCCGTCTGAGAGCGTTTGTGAGCGTGCTTGTTGCAGGAGTAGGTGAGCTCAACTTCTCCAGGACACCACAGCCAGCCAGGGTCTCCAACCTCCTTAACCCTCGTCCTCTTCAGGGAGCAGAGAGTGCGTGCGTGTGTGTGTGTGTGTGTGTGTGTGTGTGTGTGTGTGTGTGTGTGTGTGTGTGTGTGTGTGTGTGTGTGTGTGTGTGTGTGTGTGTGTGTGTGTGTGTGTGTGTGTGTGTGTGTGTGTGTGTGTGTGTGTGTGTGTGTGCTGGACACACACTGATTTTTTGGACACTCCATTTGTCTCCGTCCTCAGCTACAGAAACCGTCCACACCGTCCGTCCCTCTGTCCGGCCGCTCTCACCTTTCAATAAGATTTTTGATATTTTTTAACTTGTACATATTTTGATGCGACTTGAAGCAAACAAACAAACAACAACAACCTTGTTTTTAAAGACCGGTGTCATAATGTTGTTAGGACTGAGAGACTGGAGCCAGCTCTGAGGAGCTGATCCACCCTTGTGTTTCTATAGTTCTCCTGGTGGTGGCGCTCTACTGGTCCAGTGGATCACTGTGTGAACTGGTCTGACTGTACAATAAACACTGACATGTTGTGAAAACCCACGGAGCCGTCTGTAGTCTGTCCCCTGAACATGAAGCCTGGTTCACGCACCCTGGAGAAGCTGGAGATGCTCAGACCCTGAAGGTCTCACTGATCTGCTGATGGAGACCAGCCTCTCTCCTGGTGTGCTCGCTGTGTTTGTACAAACGAATGATTGTTCTCCGTAGTTTGTCATGTGATGGAGAACCACGATCACCTGTCCTGAAGACTAGACTACCTGCAGTACCACTGGGGACCACTAGGACTGGCTCCATTAACACTCCAGACTTTTTTCATAACAGTTTCAGTTTTAAAGTGTGATCTGGTGGACAGCCTGAAGATGACTCCATGTTTAGAGTTTAAAGGAGTGGAATAACTGTCCCTGCACCAACCAAAGAGGGGCCTTACAGGGGGCGGGGCCTGCTCCTCTTTAGCCCCGCCCTCTTGTACAAATGTGTTTTTTTTTCTGGCTCCAAACATTCAAGATGGTGGCGCCCTGCGAGCCGAGCTCCTGGCTCCACGTCCCAGACTGGGGGGTGAGGCCGAGGCCTGGCAGGGACCCAGCAGGGGTTAACTGAGTGAGCTGACTAGAGCAGCTAATAACGGTCCGCTAATGATGTGTTACCAGGTTAAGCTGCATATACTCAGCTCACTGTGTTCAACCTTACTTGATGCTGCTGAGTCGATACTAAGAGAGGGAGTGTGTTAGGAGCTGTGAGGAACCTCTTGACATGACGTGTTAAGTAGTTCTGAGGATGTATTTTTCTGTGTATGTGTGTGTGTGTGTGTGTGTGTGTGTGTGTGCGTGTGTGCGTGTGACATTAACAACCCCAGGAGGGATGAAGTGAACAACAGTGAAGGTATGAAAGGTGAGCTGAGAGCAAACTGGAATGGGAGGACTGGGAGGACTGGGTCCGATTTGTCTTGGTTTGAGTTTCACAGCCACACGGTCGTTTATGGCAGTGGCAGCACACACACGCACGCACGCACGCACGCACGCACGCACGCACGCACGCACGCACGCACGCACGCACGCACGCACGCACGCAGAAATGAAACCCCAGCAGCTGCTTTTAAGAGCCTTTCTTTTTTCTAGATAAATAAATACACAGGAGAAGAGAGGAGGGGAGGGCAGGGGAGGGGAGGGGAGAGGAGGAGAGGAGGAGAGGAGGAGAGGCCAGCAGGCAGAAGCTTCCAGAAAGACCTGCTGAGGAGGAGTTAATGTTGAGAAGAAAGGAGGAGCAGCTGCTCCCGCCGGGGACGCTGCTGTGGAAAAGATGTTTGGTTTTTTCCTTTTGAGAAAACTGTCAGTTTGGAAACTGTTCTAACTGACAGTTTTTCAGTTCTCCTGAGCAGGAGGAGCTCCGTCTGTAGGTCCAACCACAACACCAACCACAACAACAACAACCACAACAACCACAACAACCACAACAACAACAACTACAACCACAACACCAACCACAACAACAACAACCACAACAACAACCACAACAACCACAACAACAACCACAACAACAACAACCACAACAACAACCACAACAACCACAACAACAACCACAACAACAACCACAACCACAACAACAACCACAACAACCACAACAACAACCACAACAACCACAACAACCACAACAACCACAACAACAACCACAACCACAACAACAACCACAACAACCACAACAACAACCACAACAACCACAACAACCACAACAACAACCACAATAACAACAACAACAACCACAACAACCACAACAACCACAACAACAACAACCACAACAACAACAACAACAACAACCACAACAACAACAACAACAACCACAACAACCACAACAACAACAACCACAACAACAACCACAACCACAACAACCACAACAACCACAACAACAACAACCACAACAACCACAACAACTACAACAACAACAACAACAACCACAACAACCACAACAACAACAACAGCCACAACAACAACCACAACAACAACAACCACAACCACAACAACAACAACCACAACAGCAACAACAACCACAACCACAACAACAACCACAACAACCACAACAACAACCACAACAACCACAACAACAACCACAACAACCACAACAACCACAACAACCACAACAACAACCACAACCACAACAACAACCACAACAACCACAACAACAACCACAACAACCACAACAACCACAACAACAACCACAATAACAACAACAACAACCACAACAACCACAACAACCACAACAACAACAACAACAACAACAACAACAACAACCACAACAACAACAACCACAACAACCACAACAACAACAACCACAACAACAACCACAACAACAACAACAACCACAACAACCACAACAACAACAACCACAACAACCACAACAACTACAACCACAACAACAACAACAACAACAACAACCACAACAACCACAACAACAACAACAGCCACAACAACAACCACAACAACAACAACCACAACCACAACAACAACAACCACAACAGCAACAACAACCACAACCACAACAACAACCACAACAACCACAACAACAACCACAACAACCACAACAACAACCACAACAACCACAACAACCACAACAACCACAACAACAACCACAACAACAACCACAACAACCACAACAACAACCACAACAACCACAACAACCACAACAACAACCACAATAACAACAACAACAACCACAACAACCACAACAACCACAACAACAACAACCACAACAACAACAACCACAACAACCACAACAACAACCACAACAACCACAACAACAACAACCACAACAACAACCACAACAACAACAACAACCACAACAACCACAACAACAACCACAACAACTACAACCACAACAACAACAACAACAACCACAACAACCACAACAACAACAACAGCCACAACAACAACCACAACAACAACAACAACAACCACAACCACAACCACAACCACAACCACAACAACAACAACCACAACAGCAACAACAACCACAACCACAACAACAACAACAACAACAACAACAACAACCACAACAACTGTCGGTCTGTCTGGGCCAAACTAGATCTGGCACTTGAAATAAAGTAGAAGTGAAGTCCTGCAGCTCTGTTTGAAGCAGTCTCCAGCTCCAGTGTGCTGAGGTGGACGAGAGGTTCTCTGCTTCTCATTGATGTTCAGCTTTAAAAAAACACAGAAAAACACAGAAAAACACATGGCCTGAGACCGGGGGTGTGTGACAAGCTCACTCCCTCTCTCTCTCTCTCTCTCTCTCTCTCTCTCTCTCTCTCTCCCTAGTAAACTAGTTAACTGGTAAACTGTACTCCTCAGGTTGTGAGTGACAGACGTAACCTGTCGTGCTCTCTGAACTCTCTGTGTCTGTTTGTCATCTTTGCAGCGTCGAGGACGTTCTGACCCAGAACTAGTGGAGCCAGGTCACTGCTGTTGACAGTGTGACACACACACACTCACACACACACACTCACACACAGGCACACACACAGGCATGCACACACACACAGACCCACACACACAGAGGCACACACACTCACACACACAGGCCCGCACACACACACACAGGCACGCACACACACACACACAGACCCGCACACACACACACAGGCACGCACACACACACACACACACAGACCCACACACACACACACACACACACACACACAGACCCACACACACACTCACTCACTCACTCACTCACTCACTCACTCACTCACTCACACACCCACACACACACACACTCACAGACCAAAGACCATGAACCCTGAATCCCTCAGATGTGTCTCCAGAGCCTTTCTTTATACGCCACACACACTGATGATAGATAGATAGATAGATAGATAGATAGATAGATAGATAGATAGATAGATAGATAGATAGATAGATAGATAGATAGATAGATAGATAGATAGATAGATAGATAGATAGATAGATAGATAGATAGATAGATAGATAGATAGATAGATAGATAGATAGATAGATAGATAGATGGACACTTGGTCCAAATGGACACATGGTCCAAATATAACGAAATAGAAATACAGCACAATACAGAATGACAGAGAAAGAGAGGGAGAGAGAGAAAAAAGGTAGACTACAGTCAAAGAACTAAATCAGAGGTGTTTTGTTAGTCTAGATAGACAGAGGTGGATGGATGGATGGATGGATGGATGGATGGATGGATGGATGGATGGATGGATGGATGGGTGGATGGATGGATGGATGGATGGATGGATGGATGGATGGATGGATGGATGGATGGATGGATGGATGGATGGATGGATGGATGGGTGGATGGAACGAGGTCAGAAAATATCACATGAACAGAACCTCTCCATCTAGGTACAGAAGCAGCAGTTTGTGGTGGAGTCCTTGTGGCTGGAGATAAATGGGTCACACATAATGAGTCTGTTCAGTCCCCCCCCACCCCCCCCCACCCCCCCCACCCCCCCACCCCTGCATAACCTCAGAGTTTCATGTCTTTAGTAACTGTGATCGTGTTCAATGCCACAATTTTTTTATTTCATTCAGTGTTTTGTTCTCATCTTAGAATCTGAAGCTTTCAGCTCTTTGGAGCTCCTCCAGAGCTGCTGGTGATGGACCAGAGCAGTCTTTATTGTTGTTCTATTGTTGTTCTATTGTCGCTCTGTGGGGCACAGGATGCTACAGACTGCTCTGTCCTATCACCAGCAGACTTTGAGGATCAGAATAAACTAGTTAGTGCACATTCGTTCGTTCACTCACCATCTGACGAGTACAGTAAATACTACTATGTACAAAATCTAAAAACAAAACGCAGATTAACCATCATGAAGTAAAAAAAGACACTTTGTCCTTATCCAATATATATAAATACATAATACATGAACATGAGATGTTTACATGTGATGGTGTAACATATATGTACATCAACAGCAGCTTTTTGGCAGCCTGGTCCCGGCCTGGTCCCGGCCTGGTCCCGGCCTGGTCCCGGCCTGGTCCCGGCCTGGTCCCGGCCTGGTCCCGGCCTGGTCCTGACCTTGTGACCTTTCTGCTCCTCAGGCCTCCAGCTCCTGGAAACACCCAGCCTTGATGATGGAGCTGGATGTGAGGCTGAGCAGATGTGGTAGCAGAGGAAGCTGCTGGGTCCTGTCAGTAAACACGTCTCCACCCTGTACGCAGCTCATTCATTATTCACCTCAGACGCTCTTTATATATCTCCTCCCTCTCGCTGTGTTTCCTCCACCTTGTTAAATATTCATACCGGGAGGATGAAGCCTCTGATAGTTTCTCCTCACAGTCTAAACTGTTTCCCTCCGGTTGGTGAGAGGAGTCAAGGACAGACGCAGCAGGAAAGCAGTGAATGTCACGTCTCTGGGTTTTACTGAGGAGGTCAGAGGGCGGGGCTACAGCCACCTCCTACTGGATGCTGTGTGAATGTTACGCTGTGTGTGTGTCTATTTCAGCTTTTTGCAAAATAAAAGCCAAGGTATTTGACAGGGTGCAACTGCTACTGACAGGTGTTTCTAAGAATAGAGTAAGAATAGAGTCAAGCTCCGCCCCTCTGTGATGTCACACATTGTTTGTGAAGGGTTGTCACTGTCAGTCAAACAGACACGCCCCTAATTATTCTGTTTCTTTAAGCTCTAATATCTAATCGATCATGGAATGATCTTCAAACTGACCTCCAGATCACACTGGAAACTTTAACACCATAACGCAGTTACAACGGCTGTCCACTGGGCGTGCTGGACCAAAACAGGCAAGAGGAAGAAGAGAAGAAGAAATATGACAGGTAAAGGGCATGGCAAAGGTGCTCTTTCTACCAAGGCCATGAGAAGCTGTTCCTCTGATAGTAAACAGTGAAGAACCGGCTCATGAGGCCGTCAGGATGTTTCTGAGATCTTCAAAATGTAGTTTCTGTTGTAATATTTGGGCTTTGAGCAGTTCTAGAGGTGATGGAACACACAACAACGAGGACTAGCTTGGAGTTATCACAAGACAAGCAGGACTAACCAGTAACTAAATTAGCTACTGAAAGATAACTGTATTATTCAATACACCTGACTAATAACAAAGTACAGTGGAACCTCGACTTATGAACACCCTACTATATGAAAACTTCAGCCAAATAAAAAGATTCATCTACCTTTTTCCTTTGTTTCTACCTTCTGACCTGTTGATTCTGGGGAGAATCTCCAAACAGTCTGTTTGTGTGATGGACAGAAATACAGACAGACAGTTTCCAGTGTTCAGTTAGTCAAGCAACTGGACTTCTTCTGGGGAAGAAGCCAGAAGAAGAAGCCAGAAGAACATTGGATACCATGACCTGGATGAATGAGAATCTCCACAGACAGACAGACAGTTTGGAGATAAAAATCCATCAAAGATAAAATGCACGATTCCTCATCTGTATCATGCAGAATCACTTGTCACGGAGGGGAGATCTTCTATGTTGGGTTTCTCAGGAATTTTAGGAGATCAATTACATTTGTCAGGGAACATACACACACACACACACACACACACACACACACACACACACACACACACACTCTCTCTCTCTCTCCAGGTTCCTGATGGAAGCTGCTGGAGTGTGTGAGCGGTCCTGTTGAACAGACCTATGTTGTGTGTTTAGGAGCACCAGGCAGGCTGAGACCCATCAACCAGGGGGAGTGTGGAGGTCCCTCAGACTGGGACACTCTGACCTCCAGGTCCAAATGGGGCGTCCTGTCAGGATCAGTCAACAGGTCGGGATGGTGTGAGGGAGACAGAGGGGGCGGCCTCCCTCACACCATCCCTCCCTCCCTCCCTGTCCTCTCCAGGAGACCAGATGATCAGCTGAACTTCACATCCTCCACGCTGTGTCCTCATTCCAGGCGTCTCTGAGCTGGAGGAAACCAAAGAGCTGTAACCTAGCAACCGGCCGCCTCCCGCGGCGACGGGCGGAAGGATGGCTGGGGCATCCCTCTGTGTGTGTGTGTGTGTGTGTGTGTGTGTGTATGTGTGTGTAGCAGAGAGGAGGCATCTGGAGGGGGTTTGGAGCTGCAGTCACAGGGTTGTGCAGCTGAAGACCTTGAGCTGGAGAGTTTTTAAGAGGGTGAACGATGATAGAGAATTGTCAGATCTCTGCAGCTGCTCACAGGGAGAGAGAGAGAGAGAGAGAGAGAGAGAGAGGGAGAGAGAGAGAGAGAGAGAGAGAGAGAGAGAGACTGAGAGGGGAGAGAGGGGCGGGCGGGTAGATTTTCCATCCCAACGTTGCTACCAGGCCTTTCTTTTTTTTCTTTGAGAAATGAGAAAAACAATCCAGTTTTAATATGAGTGTGTGTAAGGAGTGTGTGTCTGTGTGTGTGTGTGCGTGTGTGTGTGTGTGTGTGTCTGTGTCTGTGTGTGTGTCTGTGTGTGTGTGTGCGTGTGTGTGCCCCTGGGGCTGTCCATCCTGACCACCAGCCACTGAGAACTGTGTGTGTGTGAGTGTGTGTGTGTGTGTGTGTGTGTGTGTGTGTGTGTGTGTGTGTGTTTCAATAGCTCATTTCTGGCTGAAATGAAAGAAATGAAAGAGGACAGACAGTATCTGGAAATTGGAGAAAGGGCAAAGGGAGGGATAAAAGAAGAATGGACGGCTTAGAGCGGCTTGTTTATGAAATATCAGAGAGAGAGAGAGAGAGAGAGAGAGAGAGAGAGAGAGAGAGAGAGAGGGAGAGAGAGAGAGCATCAGACAACAGACATGTAGTATATGAGCCGAGAGGCCCAGGAGACGAGACAGGGCAGCAAACCTGCTCGAGGCTCCTGCTCTGGCTCTCTCCGGAGCTCTCCTCGCTGCCTAGACGTGAAGGATCAGCTCCGTTCATCTGGAGTGAAGATGATCTCCGTTCATCTGGAGTGAAAGGAGGGATGAAGCTTGTGCAGCTTGTCTTGTCTGTGCTGCGTGGATGACCTTCAGACTGGACAGACACACAAACGTAGAGCTGTTAGTCTGGAGAAGGAGCCAGAGGAACCAGGAGCTCATCTTCATTCCACTGAAGCTTCACTCAGATCAGCAGAATGACGCTCCTCCTCGCTGGTGGTGAACTGAGCTGTGGCTCCAGATGTTTAGCTCCAGGGTGAAGGAACCAGGAAGACCTTTGACCCCCTGTAGGATCCTGATCAGCTCACTTCATCACCGGATGACTGGATCAGAACACACACTTCTTCCTCTTCTAGGAAGTCAGCTGTGTTCCAGACCTTCTCTGGAGCCTTGGTCCAGGCCTGCTCTGGTGGTCCTGATCTGTCTGGGGGGGCTGAGAGCTGAGGACCTTTGACGATACTAACCTATCTGCTGGTAACCACCTACACATGAATCAGACAGTCATTGTTGTTTCACATTTGTATTCGTTCCATACAGCTTGTGAAAACTTCTTTCTCTGCTTTGACTGCTACTTATTCCCCAAACAGCAACAGACACAAACATTTTTCCTTTATTCCTCATGACCCAAAATCTATTTTTCCAAGACAGCTTATGTTCCAATTCCCAAAGCTGAGTCCTCCAGAGCAGCCAGGTAACCCAAGTAAACCACCTTACAACTGTTTAGCATCTAAACACAGTTTGTTTTCAGGCTGTTTTTGGAGCCAGGCTGAGAAACAGTAAGGAGGAGGAGTGTGTGTGTGTGTGAGTGTGTGTGTGTGTGTGTGTGTGTGTGTGTATGTGTGTGTGTTCCCACAGAATGAGATGGAAACTACAGGCGTAGAAGAACCCTCCTCCCTCATTCTGCCCAGAGCTGCTTGTTCTCTTCCTCCTCCTCGTTTGCATGTGGTTGTGCAGCATCCATGTTTGATGAGAGCTGATGCGTCATGGACCAGCGTGTCCCCCTGGACGGACCACCAGGAGACAGCTGGACCCTGGACCAGACCTCCTCAGCACCTTCTGCTGGGCTGCTGCTGGAGACCTTCATCATCATCTTCCTCTCCTTCATCCTCAGCACATCCTCAACACACTCACACTCACACTCACACACACACACACACACACACACACACACACTCACACACACTCACGCACACACACACACTCACACACACTCACGCACACACTCACACACACACTCACACACACTCACACTCACACACACACTCAACCACACACACACAATCACACACACGCACACACACTCACACACACACTCACACACACTCACACTCACGCACACACTCACACACACACTCAACCACACACACACACACACACTAACCCCGTGGGACTCTCCGTCTGCAGCTCCTGAATTAAAGAGTGTGAAACGTTGGCTGGTTGTGAATCTGTTTTTAATTTTATTTAATTTTATTTTATTTCAGAGGCTCAGGCTGAACCACAGGTGACTGACTGTCCCGTCCATTAGTTTAACTGGGGACGTGATGTACACACATGTAAATACATGCATGGATGAATGAGTAAATAAACACATTCATACTAAAACAAATACACAGATAAACCAGAAAAGACATGGGTAAAAAATAGAATTGTACTTTATAAGTACTTACTAAATAGCAGCGTAGAGGCTGTTTCCTGTTTTCACTGGTGAGTCTTTTAAAGTTTAAGACATCGGTGTTAGCATTAGCATTAGCGTTAGCATTAGCGCTAGCGTCGACGTGTATGTGTGTGCTAAAGCTGGTCTCAGCGGTTCAGCATCAAAGACACGTCTGCTCTGGAAGTATCAGACATTATAGAGCTACAGAGATAGAGTTTTATGTTCTTTGACTTTATCTAGCCTTTATCCATCCTAGACTTTATCCATCCACCCATCCACCCACCCATCTACCCAACCACGCATCCATCCACCCACCCATCTACCCATCCACGCATCCATCCACCCACCCATCTACCCATCCACGCATCCATCCACCCACCCATCTACCCATCCACGCATCCATCCACCCACCCATCCATCCATCCCTGTGTTACCTATCTCTGTGTACCAGATCACGTCTGAACTGATAGATGTTGAAAACACATTTGGACTTTTTTAATCTTCTCTCTGGACTGTCTGAGGCTCTGGAGGCATCAGCAGAAAGAGTGACAGAGCAAATAAACTGAGAGAGAGAGAGAGAGAGAGAGAGAGAGAGTAAACACATTGATCTGGCTCCAGATCACTTTAACCTGGCTCAGGCTGCAGGGTAAAGGGTGCCTGGACCGGGGCCTGGCCTGCACAGCCTGCACAGCCTCCACAGCCTGCACAGCCTCCACAGCCTCCACAGCCTCCAGCCTCCAGGTGACATCGACGCTGCAGCCCCAGGGAACTGTCTGTAAGTTAGACTTCTTCTTCTTTTTATAAACAGTCTGTGTGGAGGGTAAGATGTTTGCACTGAACAGCATTATCCACAAATAAGTACAGATAGTTAATATTTCATATTCTCTGCCCCTTCAACTCTTTAATAGTTTTTGTCAACTTTTATCATTTCTATTACAGTTTATTGTGATGGTTTGTTTATTATTGTTATTTTGTTTACTCTGTTGCATACAACTTAGTCATTTGGCATTCATTTTGATACAGTTAGGGTGACGTCCTTAACCACTAGTACTCTCTAGTAGTCCCCAT
The DNA here is from genome assembly GCA_029224185.1 of Karalla daura. Lineage (NCBI taxonomy): Eukaryota > Metazoa > Chordata > Actinopteri > Chaetodontiformes > Leiognathidae > Karalla > Karalla daura. The sequence continues at coordinate 1,111,039 of CM055189.1, forward strand.
TCTGTGTATACACTGTACTACTACTATTATATTATATTGTTATAGTTGCCTGTGTGGACTGTGGACTGATATAGATCCTGTTTACTGTGTTGTTGTTGTCTTATTGAGAGACTTTTAAAAATAGGATGGATCTAGATCAGAATCTAGATCTAGAATTCACAGATGTGTATTGCTGCCAAAGTAAATTAAAAAACAACAGAGCAAACATAAAATGATAATTTCACGTTTTGCTGTGAAAACATCTGACAAAAATGTATAAAAGATAGTTTTATAATAATAATAATAATAATAATACCATTTTCAAGTAATTATGGGATACTGAACCCTTTTTTAAAATTTCTACAGTAATTCTATGTTTTAACATTTTTTATTTCTTTTTTTATGTTTTGCTATTAGTTTAAAAAGTCTCGGTCTCCACCAAAAAATACAGCCTAAGACTTTTTTATTCTCAGACTGTATTTCAGTATCATTAAAGACTTCTCGCAGGTCTCGTGTTTTTCTCCCTGTGCTTTTCAGCTGATTTCCTTTGCTTTTACCACTCCTCCTCACTCGCTTTCTCCTCTTCCTCCTCAGCAGGATGTTGTGGCGATGGCGCAGTCGCTCCAGGACAATCTGTCTGTCCTTGGCCTTCGTCTCCGTCTTCCTCTACCTCCTCCTGGAGCTGGTGTCCCTCCCTGTCCTCCGGCAGCCCTGCGAGCCCGTCCCGCCCGGCGCCGCCTCGGTGGGCGGAGCTCCTCCTGAGCTCAGGACCTCCTCGGTGAAGGGGGGGGGGCGTCCGGGCAGGAGCCTGGTCCAGGCTGTGGAGGCCGGCCTGAAGAAGCTGGAGGCGCTGTACGACCATCCTCTGTACAACCTGCCCCGGCCGCCCGTCCCTGAGGAGGACTGGCTGCTCAAGGTTAAACCAAAGGTCCAGAGCAGTGAGAAGAGCTCCCAGATGTGGTCAGTCCATCAGACGCTCTGCGTGTGTGCGTGTGTGTGTGTGTGTGTGTGTGTGTGTGTGTGTGTGTGTGTGTGTGAGGAGGAGAGCAGAGTAATTCAGAGGACAGAGCTAAACAGGAAGCAACACTGTTCATGTTTCCACTGACAAAGAAAGAAGACCAACCCAGAACCAAAGAAAACAACATTTGGAGTGGCATCACTTGTTTGCTGGGCCAGAAGAACCATTGACGTCCTTTTTTCTTATCTTTATTTAACTTTAATTTATACAGGCAATCTGTTCTGATAATACAAACATACCGTATAACAATACAGTCTTTATATACAGTATAAATGAGAGAAGAAAGCAACATGTTTTACAAACATTTACATAACAGTACAATCCATTTTACGATACAGGTTTAAGTCCAGAGCAGAAGTGGTCAGGCATCAGACCTAACCATCGACCTAACCGTTAGTTCACCTTTTGACTGATAACTAGGAGCTTTGTCCAGGATGGTGTCCTGACAGAGACAGCCGTGCTGAGGCCATGTCCATGTGAGCTTCTCAGCAGATGGGTGACTGCGGGGAGCTGACGTGCGCTCCTGCTCGTCAGGCCTGTTCATCTGTCCCTGCTGTTGGGTTTCTGTGGTGGAGTGAGACAGTTACATGTCTCACTCCACATGCTAGACTGATCAAGCATAACAGGGGAAATACAGGTCAAGATGCAGGTGAACATTTTTACAATTCTGCAGTCTATCCGAGCAGAGATGGCCTTTTCAGGAAATAAATTGTACATGTATGATACATATACTGTACGTATATTAATATAAACAAATCTATAAATATAAACCAAGAAATACCAAATATGGTGCTTTTAGAAGCCAGGTCCCAGAATGGGAGAATCTGAAAACGCTCCCCCAGTGTTTTCGTTTGGAAACCCAAGATGGCTCTTCAGTGAAATCATAATGTCCACCAGGTCCACCTCTCTACCTGGTAACCTAGCAACCGCGGCTGGACCACAGCTTGAACCGAGCAACCACTGATGGACCCTAGCAACCGCAACTGGACCCTAGCAACCACAGCTTGACCCGTAGCAACCACAGCTTGAACCTAGCAACCACAGCTGGACCCTAGTAACCGCAACTGGACCATAGCAACCACAGCTTGACCCTAGCAACCACAGCTTGAACCTAGCAACCACAGCTGGACCCTAGCAACCGCAACTGGACCCTAGCAATCACAGGTGGAACCTAGCAACCACAGCTTGAACCTAGCAACCGCAACTGGACCCTAGCAACCACAGCTTGACCCTAGCAACCACAGCTTGAACCTAGCAACCACAGCTGGACCCTAGCAACCGCAACTGGACCCTAGCAATCACAGGTGGAACCTAGCAACCACAGCTTGAACCTAGCAACCACAGCTGGACCCTAGCAACCGCAACTGGACCCTAGCAATCACAGGTGGAACCTAGCAACCACAGCTTGAACCTAGCAACCACAGCTGGACCCTAGAGACCGCGGCTGGACCCTAGCAACGACAGCTTGACCCTAGCAACAATGGCTGGACCCTAGCAACCACAGTTTGACCCTAGCAACCACAGAAACAAAAACAACTAACCTAACTAACTAACGAGCAACAAATGATAAAGGTAAAATAGTATAGTAGAAGAGCGTAGATAGTATAATGATTGATGTGAATGTGTGTGGAGACAGATAAAAGGCTGTTCTCCAACCTAATACGTAAAAACAAGGACTGGTTGAAGCTGAATATGGGTTGGACCAGCTTCCTGCCTCTGTGGCACATCACCAGGGCTTTGACTCCGTCTGGAGTCCTGACAGCTAGTGGTCCTCCTGTCTGTCTCTGGTACCCCAGCCTGTCCTCTGTCTGTCTCCAGTGCCCCAGCCTGTCCTCTGTCTGTCTCTGGTACCCCAGCCTGTCCTCTGTCTGTCTCTGGTACCCCAGCCTGTCCTGTGTGTGTGCAGGGTCAGTGCCAGCCAGGACGGCTATGAGGACATCCAGTGGAACAGCAGCAGGGACAGTCAGCCCCCCTGGCTGCGTTTCCACCTGAGCATCTCCCGCTGGCAGCTCTACCCCCACAGAGACCCCAACATGGAGCCACTGGGCCAGCAGCTGTCCAGGCACCGCATCGTCAGCACAGGTCTGCCTGCCTGTCTGCCTGACTGCCTGTCTGACTGTCTGTCTGACTGCCTGCCTGCCTGTCTGCCTGTCTGCCTGTCTGCCTGTCTGCCTGTCTGCCTGTCTGTCTGTCTGACTGTCAAGTACACTGTACTTGGAGCAGTACTAAATGTAATTTTAAGTTTTGTTCAGGTGCTTCTCTTGTAAAAAGGGTTAGTGTTACAGAATTCTCCTCAAAACATCAAAATAAAGAAAAACAGAAACGAAGCAGTAGTAGTAGTACTGCTCAGTAGTGTCAGAGCAGTACTGAGTACTGTACTCAAGGCTTCAAGATCAAAGTTGGTTGTGAATGAATACAATATAACAGAATGATCAGTCGTTATCGTTCTGTTTTTCATGTTCTCTCTTCTCTCCTCTAAAGACGACAGATCACTGAATCCAGAGCGCAGATTAAAATCCTTCAGTCTGGGGAGGCGAGGCGGAAATGACCATAAAACGAATGAAAAGAACAAAAAGTGTTAGAATTAGTCGAGCGCTTTCATGTCTAAAACTTTATTGTACTTGAGAAGGTTTGGTCCTCTCTCTGCTGGAGAGCAGGAGAACATCTGTCACCACTGTGAACGGATGAATGCAGGGAACATGAATGTAATGAGGAATAAAGAGTCTGTTGGTCCCTCTGGGGAGGGAGTGGTGGTGAGGCTGGACTCACTCTGAGCCAGTCCAGCTTTACTCTTCATGTCCGTCATGACTGGAGAAGACAAGACCAGGGTCGGCTCTGTGGAGCTGCAGCTGGGGCTGGAGCTGGAGCTGCTGCAGGTGGATGGGGGGATGAAGGTCAGGACTGCTGACACGTCACAGCTTCCAGAGCTTCAGACGCTCAGATGCAGAGAGCTTCAGGCTGTGACAGAATGAAACCTGTGGTGGAGCTTTGAAGAGCTTTGAAGGAGCTGGGCAGTAGACGGACAAGTCAGGAACACCTGAGGCACCAGGCCCGCTAGCTAGCTATCCCTCCATCCCTGTATTCCTCTATTCCTCTATCCCTCTATCACTCTATCACTGTATCACTCTATCCCTCTATCCCTCTATCCCTCTATCACTGTATCACTCTATCCCTCTATCCCTCTATCACTGTATCCCTCTATCACTGTATCCCTCTATCACTGTATCCCTCTATCCCTCTATCCCTCTATCCCTCTATCACTGTATCCCTCTATCCCTCTATCCCTCTATCCCTCTATCACTGTATCCCTCTATCCCTCTATCACTGTATCCCTCTATCCCTCTATCACTGTATCCCTCTATCACTGTATCACTCTATCCCTCTATCCCTCTATCCCTCTATCCCTCTATCACTGTATCCCTCTATCCCTCTATCCCTCTATCCCTCTATCCCTGTATCCCTCTATCACTCTAATGAGCCCTTGCTCTTTTTGCTCTGAGTTTTACCTGTGAGAGCTGCACTCTCACTCTGGAGACAGATCACGTCTGAACATATGTCGTCCTGTAGATCCTGTAGCTGACCATCCAGATGTTCATCCATCACAGTACGTTTGAGATATCAAACCTTTAATTTCTACATCTGGTCCCTATTCTGAATATACACTCAGTGTTTCTGTACCAGCTCTGAGTTGGAGGGAGGTTCTGCTACATCATCCTTCAGAAGTGATTCACCTTGTTCAACAATGTCTGCAAATATCTGGAGATACTCAGCAGAACATCTTCACTAGTGTTTGCTTCCACGAGAGTCTTCGTCCCTCTTCAATTCCTCAGACTTTTCGATCACGTTCCCCAGGTCAAGTAGCAGAGAATCTGCACAAACAATGCTGCTTTTTGCCCTGAATAATATCTGGACTCCTGAGACCCAGAGATAAGAAAAGAAAAGAAAAGAAAAGAAAAGAAAAGAAAAGAAAAGAAAAGAAAAGAAAAGAAAAGAAAAACAGCATTTCCAGCAAAGGAAATATTAACGATACTGATGTTTTGAAATGAGAGGAGAATAATAGGTCTAGAGAATAATAGGTAAATAGATAATGAACAAGTGAACCGATGTCTCACAAATCCTGGCTGAGGCTCTTTATGTATGTGTGTGTGTGTGTGAGAGAGAGAGAGAGAGAGAGAGAGACAGAGTGAGAGAGAGACAGAGAGAGAGTGAGAGAGAGGACATGTTGGTGCGTGTCCACAGAGTGAGTACTCTGTGTTACATCTCTCAGATGACGCACATGTTATGCTTGTTAATGGCCACTGTGTTCGGTCACAGCATGCTCTATGTGTGTGTGTGTGTGTGTGTGTGTGTGTGTGTGTGTGTGTGTGTGAACCCTGTGTGCCTTGTTGCCATAGTAACACTCCCAGCGTTGTTTTCCAGTGCAGAAGTCTGGAGGGACGCAGCTGAAGCTGGTGATGTCATTCCCTAACTACGGACAGGCCTTGTTCAAGCCCATGAGGTGAGACCGGGCCCCCGGGCCAGTAGGGACCAGTCCAGGATGAGACCGGGCCCCTGGGCCAGTAGGGACCAGTCCAGGATGAGACCGGGCCCCCGGGCCAGTAGGGACCAGTCCAGGATGAGACCGGGCCCCCGGGCCAGTGGGGACCAGTCCAGGATGAGGCCGGGCCCCCGGGCCAGTAGGGACCAGTCCAGGATGAGACCGGGCCCCCGGGCCAGTAGGGACCAGTCCAGGATGAGACCAGGCCCCCGGGCCAGTAGGGACCAGTCCAGGATGAGACCAGGCCCCCGGGCCAGTAGGGACCAGTCCAGGATGAGACCAGGCCCCTGGGCTGACAGGGATCAGTCAAGCGTGAAGCTTGGCCCCTGGGCTGGTAGGGACCAGTCCAGGGGCCTGGCCTCCCGCTGGGCCGATAGGAACCAGTCCAGTCAGAACATCACCTGTGGTCCCAGCTGTCCACCTGTCCTAGGACAGGGTTAGAAGCAGGGACAGAGACCGGATGCTCTGGGGGACAGGCGTTACGTAAGGATCAGTTCACTGATCGCGCCTGAGAGTGGAAGCTAAAATCTGGAGAAAGTCTGATGTGCTACTGAAGCTCCTGTTGGGGTGTTTACACCACGTGATGCTCAGACTGCTCTTCACGCCTCACACAGACAGGAGAGGGACGAGGAAACCAACTACAACCTCTACTACTTCTCCGACTTTGAGAGGCACAACGCGGAAATCGCAGCTTTTCACCTGGACAGGTAACTTCTGTCCTTCTGTGTCTGTGACGCTTTAGGTGAAGATCGAAACAAGAGCAGTTCTTCTGATGTCTTCAAATTACACGATATGGAAGCAGACTCCAGAGTGTAAAGGACAGAATATGTCTTTATTTGTCCCTCTACGGTGGCCCTGAAGGACAAAACACAACATCTTTAAATGTACTCAACCAGCAGATCTGTTGAACTTCCAGTCACCCAGAAACCTCAACACTGTTAAAATATGTGACATTTATTATTGATTATATTTCAGTCTTCAAACCAAGAACATGATATTGTATAAGTTATGTAATATAATGTGCTGGGGAGGACACTTACATAATAATGATAATAAGGTTAGTGTCCTCTGCAGGATGCAGAGCCTGAATTGTGTTCTTAGTCCCGTCTCGTCTCGTCCCTTCTTGAACTTGGGTCTTTGCTTATCTTGTTTGTTCTTTCGTATCGTCATTGTGCCTCCTTAACGTCATTGTCACACAATGTTTTTCCTCTCCAGCTGAAAACAACTTGTTTTCACTCTGATTCTTTTATCGCTCTTTATGTGGCTCCCTAAAGCTCTGAAGTTGGCACATTTGCTGGCGTTATTTTTAAAGCCACTGGAGGCAACAGACATTTTTTGGTTTTAACCCACTCAACAAAAATAAAATAAAATAAAATAAATCCAAATGCCCATCCTCAAACAGCCCCCAGACAAAGCCAGTTAAGTTCACTGGGAGTGAGTGTGTCACATGATGAACAGATGTTACGTAACGCTGAGACTTATTTGATTTGTCCTCCTTTCACCCTTCCTCTCCTCTCTCCCTGTCTCTGTCCACGTCCTGGTCCTGGTCCTGGTCCTGGTCCTGGTCCTGGTCCTGGTCCACGTCCTGGTCCTGGTCCTGGCGGCCTGTCCTCCACCCTGCGGGTCTGTCTGCAGGATCCTGGGCTTCAGGCGGATCCCTCCGGTGGTGGGCAGGTTGGTGGATGTGATCAGTGAGATCAGAGACATCACCACAGACCGCAAGCTGGCCCGGACCTTCTTCACCTCCCCGGGTACCACTCGCTCCTCCTCCACCGTCCTCAGCCGGCCTCAAGTGCTCTTGTGTGCCAGCTGGTTGTGAATATCACCCAATGTTCTGTCTTTCTTCTAATGCTCAACTCTCCACCAACTGTTTTTTTCTCCTCATGTCCCATCTGCTGCTCCTCTGGCTCCTCCTAGTGGGTAATAAGTGTTTCTACGGCCAGTGCTCCTACTACTGCTCCACGGAGCACGCTGTGTGTGGGCGACCCCAGCAGCTGGAGGCCTCCATGGCCGCCATGCTGCCCGACCTGTCTCTGGCCACCCGCCGGTCCTGGAGGTCCCCCTGGAGGCGCTCGTACAGCCGCAGCAAACGGGCAAAGTTAGTGGCGCTCCACAGCTCCATCACATCAGCGAGCTTCCTTCAAGGAGGCCGAGGAGGAGGACATTCTCAAGTCATCACCTCCTCATTTACATTTACATTCCAGAATGGGCAGCTAAAAAAATGTGTGAATCTGTACATGGTCGGAAAGTGATAGAAAAATAGAACTGAATGGAATGCACTGCATAGCAAAGCTCCAGTTACTACTTCCCTTGGGTAGAAGTTGCGAAGCTCTATAAGGAAAGTAAAGTCATGTCAAGCTACAGAAAACTGTGTGAGGTTGTGTCAAGTGACATAATGTGACGTAAAGTCATATACCATACCATTAAGTCACAGTGAATAACTTACAGGCATGCTACATTTGGGTAGAAGTTGCGAAGCTACGTTGTTCACCAAGACACGTTAAGTCATACAAGTTGCTTAAAGTTACATATGCATTCATGCAAAGTCTCATTAAGTTACTTATGGTCACATAAAGTCACATTTAGTCACGTTTAGTCACGTTTAGTCATGTTAAGTCACGTTAAGTCACGTTTAGTCATGTCAAGTAAGGTTGGAGCATGTGAAGAATCCGTTTAGGAAGAAGTTGCTATGTTCACCCAGGAACATAAAGTCATGTGATCATTCATGTGAGTGGCAGGCGAGACAGCCAATCAGAGTGAAGCAAACATGGAGTCACCACATTGAGAAATGGGCTTGTAAATGGCTGTAAAGCAGCAACTGAGGTGCTTTATGTTTCGTGGCTTCTTTGTTGGGCCCAGAGGTAAAGTCCATTCAACCATTCTAGTCGCCTTCAAACTTAAACAAAAGAAACAGACGTCTCTGTACAAGAGCATCGTAATGTAGGTAGCTGCTCTGGCTTTTTCTTTATCAACCTGAATGAGTTCTTCAAGGTTGGCTACTCATCATTGTTTTTTCATTAAGCTCACAGCCACAGAAGTGTAGTGTTTCCTTTAGCACAGCTCGAAAAGTCCAATTCAACTTTTTAAACTGACTCTATTGAAAACCATACAACAACACACACTTCAGTGCCAAAGAGTAAAGTGACCTTTATAAACAGTGGTGAATCTGAGCCTGTGAAGGGGTGGTCTGCCAGCTGTTTGTAAGTGCTGACTTGTCAGTGTGCCGCAGAGGCTTTCAGTCATTTAGGCCTGATGGTACTTACACATTACTCTGGATGAAGAGTGAACAACGTCTGTTCCAGGTGGGAGACAGACTCCAGCTACTGCGCAGGGGTGAAGAAGACGGCGCCGTACAACAAAGGCACGAGGCTGGTGGACTTCATGGACCTGGTCGTCCTGGACTTCCTAATGGGTAGGTGTAAACGTCCTGCCTCACATTTGAAGTGGTAAAATATGATAATCAAGACGGATGCTGTGAGAAATGAAGCTGCACTCTCACCCTGACATGTCTGAACACATGGTGGGAGGGAGGTAAGTACCATTACCTGCTGCTAATGTAAACACGTTGGAGGTGCTTTCCACTTCTCACTTGATGTTCTGCTCCACCGCGCTGCCAAATGAATTCATTAGTCTGTGCTGCATGTGGTCGCCAGCTGGGTCATTCAGTGGGTGGAAACAACAAACAAACAACAGTGCAACTGTACCATGAACACAATGAATGGCTGCCACTCAGTCAATTGAATGTAATTTCCAGCATCTTCAATATACACATTTACTGCAATGTATTAAACACATGGTTAGTGAGTCTATGGAATAAATATGACAAGAGTAGTTAGATATAGATAGATGGTAGGTAGGCAAACTTTAATGTACTATATTTCAATTTTCCTTTTCCTCTTTGATATAGTACTTGGGGTGTTCCTCCAGCATTGCTTGTGCCCTATCAGAGTTAACTGTGGTAAATAGGACAATAAATTCCAAATTCCCAGTCTTCTCTTTTTATTTCCCAGAGGGAGAAAGTTGTTTACTGAAGGAGACACGTTCGTTTTTAATTTTCTATGTTTGACCAGTTCCCAGACACTAGTATCCAGATTGAGTCTGTTTTGAAACAATTTGTAATGCACACAGATTGTTGTCCCGAGGTCATATTACACACCTAACCACCTCTGGCCATTTAAATGCCAGTAAGATGTGAATGTTTTAAGGCAGGGTGTGTGAAGCCAGGCCTGCTGGGGGACTGTAGCCTGTGGATGCAGCTTACATCATAAACATGTATTATTGCTGCCTGTCAGCAGCATAAAAATATGCTCTTGTTATTATATGGGTGTAAAATGTGGTTTTTAGACGGGCATTTAATCCACTCACATTCACACTCCACACACAGAGTAGCTGCTGGCTCAGTAACTAAATCTAGGGACAACTCTGGGGACATATTATTTCATTCTCCATTGTTGTATGCTTTTGTGTTTTAGGTTTAGTAAGAAGCCAGTTTATTATCATATGTGTTAGAGAAAAACTTTAGAGACCCTAGACACCCCTGTGATGAAGGAGTGAAGAGTGAGAGGCTGGATTTAATATGTACCGCGCCACAACCGCTCTGAACGGAGTGAAAGAAAGAAGGAAATCAATCAATAAATGAAGCTTATCGACGGTCCTAGCTGCCCGTCAGACTCGTGACCTTCACGCGCTCCGCAGACCAACGCTCATTGGTTACCCCGCGTATCCATGGCAACGCCTGTCGGTCACCCTGCGTCTCCATGGCAACGAGCGTTGGCAACCACAGTTGAGTTGGCGACCAGGTAAGAAAAGTGTGAAAGTAAGTGCGGGTTCTTCTCTGTGGGTGTGTGGGTAGCTGTGGAGGTCCAGGGGGTCCAGGAGGTCCAGGCTCTGGCCGGGCCGGCCTCCTCCGGGCCGGCCTCCTCCGGGCCGGCCTCCTCCGGGCTGGGCCGCTGAGGAGCGGCTCTCTGCTCCACCAACTCTCAGACGAGTTTAACCTCTCTCAACCAGGTTAGCTTAACAGCTGCTAGCTGGGGTAGTGCGCGTAGAGAGTCCTGTCTGTGCCTGATGTACACTGCGGTGTGTTTATTTATTTATGTCTGTATTTGTTTATTTATTTACGGGTCCGTCGCGCCGTGATTTCCAGCGCGTGCGCTCTGAGCAGGGCTCCTCGTCTGGCCTGGAGCTGGAACCTCAAGCTGTCTGTGACTGTGGAAACTGGATGAAGGGCTTGAAAACTGTTTTCTGCTGACTCAAAGCAAAGTCTCGTATGTTTAACCTTAAAAAAAGTTTTTAAAAAGTCAGCTCTTAGGTTGAATAAGTCGTATGCTTTTTTATTTTAAAAATAAACAGAGTTTTAAACATTATTTATGTGTTTATAGCATCATACCATTCCTTTATAAATAGATAGATAGACAGACAGACATTTTGTATTTATTGTGATGAAAGAGTAAGTCATTCTCTCTCTAAGGTCCTTGAAAAGCTTGGAAAGAATTTGCCTTGAAAGTGCTTGAATTTGACCGTGGTGGACCAAGTGTGTGAGCTCTTGAGGTACATACGTCACAGTCCTCTTTCATTTACATCCTAAAGTTAACATGTCAGGGAATACCTGGACGTGAAGCTCGACGTGGAGTGGTTCCATCTCCTCTCTTCCAGGTCTGATGTAGATCATCCAGACAGCTGCTGCATCCAGCCAGACACCAGCAGCATGTCCTCTGGCAGAGCAGCTCAGAGCTGCAGTGAGGACATGTCCAGACCGGGGTCCAGGGGTCAGAGGAAGTCTCACACGCTGCCTCCTCTAAGCAGGGAGCTGCCTCAGCTCCCAGCAGCCTGTGTGGCCCGGCCTCTCTTCAGCATCTCCATCCTGGGACACGGCCCTCCACAGAGACCTCCGGGGGTGGGACTCCCTCCTCTCACAGCTGAAGGAGCAGCACCTGGGAGGAGGAGCACCGAGGAGGCCAGATGTCCCGGAGGAGCTGGACTCGTCCCTGTCAGAGCACCCAGGTGGATTCAGAGGCGTTAAGCTGTCTGGAGGAACCAGGCCGTGCATGTAGCTCAGTAGCAGTGAGAGAACAAAACGTTCAAGTTCAAAAGCAAACATACGACAGAATGAAACAGTCTTTTCCATAACAGGACCATTTTAGCTAGGGCTGTTATTCCTCTCTATACATCATTCACAGAATTATCTTACTATACCTATTACTTTCTCTAAATGACCAACAATGTTAATCTGTGACAGTGAATAGCAACGACAGTGAAGATGGGATTATCTATAACACTATCAGCAGTTCAACAATAATCATTTCTATTCATTGATCTCTGATTACCCTGTAACCTTTAGATGATAGTGATGACGATAACTCCTAGGTAACTTCTGGGAAAAACATGCTTCAGATTCTAAGGATTCTGAGCTAAACTAAAACAAATGTGTGTGTGTGTCATGTGACAGAGTGGTAGATGTAATGGCTGTGGACAGTGAGAGGACACGCCTGCTCTGTCCACCGTCCATGGCTCTGTCCCGGAGCTGATAGATGGAGCTGTGGACGTCTCTCCTCAACCGTTCCAGTCTGAAGGACCTGCTCTGTTGTCTCAGTCTTACAGGGAAGGACGAGGCCATAAAGGAGCCCCCGTGGAAGGACAGAAAGACAACCACTGCTGTGAAATACTGGAAGGGGACCAAAGCGAATAAAGCTCCGCTCACCGGCACTGAGGTGGTCCGGTTCTTTGCCAGCCAGAGAGGCCTGGGAGACCTGGAGCTCTTCTACCTGAAGGAAGCGGGCGGGGACTCCTACAGGTTCCCCTCTCTCCTCTGCTGGAGCTGCATGCAGTGATGGACTGCTCCTGAGCTCACCGCTCTGACTTCCTGTTTGCTTCCAGACCGTACGACCTGAGGGTGGTGCAGCCGGGGGAGGCCGGCTCTGAGCACTACGTGTTCTCTCCTCACTCCGTGCTGCATGTGACGGACAGAGGCTGGGGGGGTCTGCTCAGCCTGGCCGACTGGCACAGGGAGGCCTGCCTCTGGACCGCCCTGCAGGACATCCCCTTCTTCAGGGACTTCAGGCGGAGGAAAGCCTTCACCTGGTGGGTTGCTTCATCTGTGGAGTCTGCTCCACCTGGGGGGGTGTGGTCCACCTGGGGAGTCTGCTCCACCTGGGGGGGTCTGCTTCATCTGGGGGGGTGTGGTCCACCTGGGGGGTGTGATCCACCTGGTGGGTCTGCCCCACCTTGTGGGTCTGCTTCATCTGGTGGTTCTGGTCCACCTGGGCTCTTCATGTTTGTTTGTTCACCAGATAGAAGAGCAACAGAAGATTCTGTTTATATAGATAGATAGACAGAGAGACAGACAGACAGACAGACAGACAGACAGACAGACAGACTGATAGATAGACAGACAGACAGACAGACAGACAGACAGACTGATAGATAGACAGACAGACAGACAGACAGACAGACAGACAGACAGACAGACAGACAGACAGACAGATAGATAGCTCTCTTGTCCTCTTGTCCTCAGGTTGCGTAGAAGCGTGCGTGGCAGCATCTTTGAGCGGCGCTGTGCGGCCCTGGAGAGCAGGCTGCTGGTGACGGTTCCTCAGTTCTGGAGAGCTCTGCTCCTGCTGAGCAGGTGAGCACACCTGGTGCGCCTCAGGTGAGCCTCAGTCTCAGGACAGATGGTGAAGAGGTCTGCTGCTGGTCCTGCTCCCTCTGCAGGGTGCTGCAGGAGCTCAGAGAGAGCCACCAGCCCCGGGAGGACGCGACCACCTTCACGCTACAGCAGTTCAGAGAAGAGCTGAGGGCTGCACACCGACACCGTCTGCAGATGCTCGACAAGTTATCCAAGTGCCGCGCCTTCATCCTGACTGTGGTACCAGCACATCCTTCGTCCTCTCAGAGGTCTCCAGTGGTGCAGAGCTTCAGTGAGGTGTGTTTCTGGACCTCCAGGTGAGAGAGGGCAGCTACGAGGCACACCAGGAGCTGCAGCAGCACATGGCCTTCGCTCAGAGGCCCAACGAGAGCCACGAACCGGTGCACCTGCACCGGGCCCACCAGCAGAGGCTGCGGAGGCTGTGGAGCCGCTCGGACAGCGTCCTGAAGAGGCTGGGCAGCTTCGCCGCTCTGGTGGACCACGTCACGGTGCAGAGCATCATCAGCATCGCCCAGCGAGACGGGACCGCCTTCCTCAGCGCGGCCGCAGCGGTGCCAGCACAGCCGCCTCAGCAGGGACAGGCCTGTCTCTGTGTTCCTCTGTCTGACCTACTCTATCTAGCTGATGATGTTCTCTGTCCTCCAGAGGAGGACCCAGCAGAGCTGCCTGTTCCACACTGAGCTGAAGGTCTCAGCTGCTGGTCAGCTGACCGTGGAGCCTGCAGTCCAGCTGTTCCACCAGGCACTGAGGGACTCCCTCCAGACCGCTGGAGACGCCATCATTCAGGTGTTCACACTGCTCCTGGACTAAAGGACTGAATGCTCTCATTGCTGACTGTAGAGCACCCAGCTCCCAGGGCTTTAAATGTGCTATATAATAGAATAGAGCAGAATAGAATAGAATAGAACAGAATAGAATAGAATAGAATAGAATAGAATAGAATAGAATAGAATAGAACAGAACAGAACAGAACAGAACAGAACAGAATAGAACAGAATAGAATAGAAGAGATCATTTGTCCCATAACAGAGAAAATCCAAGCAGTCAAGTGAACAGTGTGGTAAAGAAATATAAATATAACCAAACTAAATAGAAGCATAAATTATACACTATGTGCAATAAATAAAATAGAAACATAAATAATAAAAAATATTATATTTATTAGAAAATAAATAAACCAGCTCATCTCATATGTAATATTCAGCCCTAGAAAACAGTGATGGTATGCCACGTTCAGGACTGCTCCGCTGAGCTGCTGCTCTCCTCCTGCAGATGTGTGACTCCTGCGGGTTCTTCTCAGAGACCAGCAGATACATCTCCAGCCTCCAGGAGGCAGCCCGTCCCATCAGCTGTGTTCTACCTCCTGCTGCTGAAGGTTTGGAGCGGCCTGCACCAGCACCAGCAGCCTCAGCTGTGACTCTGACCGAGGTGTTTCTGCTCCTAGCGGACAGGAAGAGCGGTGGTCCTGAGAGGTTCTGCTGCTGGAGCTCAGCCAGGGAGCCGGCGCTTCCCGACCAGGCCTCGCTGCTGCTCCAGGGCGTCAGGATGCACGGCTGCTTCCAGCCGCTCTCCAGGGAGCAGCTGCTCTGGTACCTCCATGCCAACGACGTCACGGAGCAGGCCCAGAGGGACCTGGACCAGCTCATGCAGGTGACGGTCACAGACCTTCACCTGCAACTGAAGAAGTTGAGAGTTTGGAGTAACTGACGCTGTTTCTCTGCAGGAGGCTGAAGGAGAGGTCCAGCAGCTGTGTGAGAGGTTTTCATGGATACCAGACGTCCATTTGTTCACCAGCCAGTGGAGTCAGAAAGCTCTGGAGGCCATGGCGGGTCAACCTGCGTCACTGTACGAGGAGCTCATCCAGAAGATAGGGCAGTGCTCTGAGAGGATGAGCACAGTGCCCGGGTCAGTCTGGACCTCCAACCACGTGCTCAGCCTCCAGGCCACCAGCCTGAGGGACAGTCTGGGTACGCCACGACAAACACTCTGGCACACAAGCTCATCCTCACTGCTTTACAATGGTCCCCTTGGCTTTTGTCCTTCAAGTCCAACAGCTCCAGGTGATGGAGGACGGAGTGCTGGAGCACCTGGTGGAGCAGATAAAGCTGCGCTCAGAAGACCTCGTAGGAGACTTGGAGACAGCTAGTGCTGAGCTGCAGATGGAGCCCCGAGACCTCACATATGCACTCATGGTAAAGAACCTGAAGTGGTTTGCCTTTGTAACAATGTGACGCTTCTCATTTTATAGATCATAGAATATTTATGTAACAGTATGTATGTTCCTCACTGCATATGGAGCATTTCCTACGTTCAGCTTCAGGACAGGAAACCTTTAACAGCCTTGTTTTGTCTCAAGGCAAAAAGACTTCTCGTGGTCTTTGTCTAATCAGACACGTTTAAGTTCTCCTGCAGGTCTGTTCCTCCTCCTCAACACCTGCCCCATCCTGATCCTCCTCTCACTACATGTGACTCATACAAGAACAGATGAAGTACCCTTCATACCTGCTCGTCTGTGTCCTGGCCCTCAGGTGAGAGGGTGTGAGGAGGCTCTGGCTGACAGCCGCACACGGTTGCAGTACATCCACTCCCTGCAGGAGAGCGTGTGCAGACACCACAGGAAGATGACTGAGCAGGAGCTGAGTCTGAAGGACAAGGTCTGCACAGCCGTCCAGGGCTTTGTTTCAGGGCGCTGCAACACCTCCATCATGTCTGTGTTCTTCTCTTTGTGCCTGTGCTGGCCTGGCTGTTGTCAGCTGCTGGACGTGTGGCATCGTTTCATCCCTCTCCTACAACAAGCCCAGAGCAGCGTGTGCCAGCGCCTGCCCTCAGTGGACTCCGAGCTGGACGCCATCTTCTCTGTTGTAGTGAGTGACCTTCAGGCTCTAGTCTCCAGATCCACATCCGGACCCTTCCTCGACCCGGCCCAGGGAGCAGCCCAGATGGCATCCTCACTGAGGGACATGTGTGTCCGGGTCCAGAGCCTGACTGCAGAGCTGGAGCAGCTGAGCAGGCACAGTGAGAGGCTGCAGGGTGAGATGGTGCCATCCATGGACATCAGCCACCGGTACCTTCACAGAAGTGCAGACCTCATGACGCTGTCTCCTTCCACCAGGACATCCAAAGGATGTGACGGTTTTCACAGCAGAGCTCCAGAAGGTCACAGCCCGCAGGGAGCTGTGGCAGCTCAGAGACGTGTACACAACATGGGTGGAGGATTGGAAACAACAGTTCTTCAGTGAGGTGAGGCGTTGCATAGACTTCTTTTTGCCCCCCCCCCCCCCCCCCCCCCCCCCCCCCCCCCCCATACACACACACTGCTCTCAGCCTGTGGTATGCTCTCCTCTCAGGTCGAGGTGTCTGAGCCTCAGCAGAAGCTTGCCCAGTGGAAGGAGGAAGCTCTCTCCCTGACAGGTCTCATCCCTGCCCATGATGCCGTGCTGCAGGACACTGTAGGACAGCTGGAGACCTTTAACACACAGCTCCACCTCATGGCCAAGCTGCAGAGCTCCACGCTCAAAGCCAAACACCTGAGAGCTGTTTTTGAAGGTTGGAAATGACATCTCTATTCAAAGACAGGAAGGAGATCTCGCTGCAGCACATCATCAGTAACTGATTCCCTCTGGCAGGAGCTGATCAGCTGTGTGTCCTGGAGAAGCTGACTGTTGCTGAGCTGATGTCTCACCTACAGGAAGTTGACCAGGAACATATGTGGAAGGTGAGAGCCAGAGACTCACTGTCAAAGTGAGAGAGAAAAGGGAATGTCCCAGGTGGGCCAGATGTTCATCCTGAACCCTGCTCTGTCAGATCTGCCAGGATGCACAAGCTGAGTGGAACATGGAGCAGAGCTTCCAACGGCTCCAGCGTGGATGGGAGGCCAGACTCTTCCAGCTGGAAGTATTCACTCTCCCATCCCGGCCGAGCTATCAGCCACAGCACGGATCAGCAGAGACGCAGACGCCCACAGGGGGAACCATCTCAAATGTCCAGACTGCCAACCAGCTGTCCTGCAAAGATCTAGCCTTCATCATCACTGGTCAGCCTAAAACAAGCCAACACTAATAAAGCTCAGCAAGTTGTAGATGTTGTATAAAGCTGCTGCTTCTGTGTTCCTCTTTGCAGGTTTGGAGACACATCTGGTTGACCTGGAGTCTGATGTGATGACTCTGTCTGCCATGATGGGGTCTCCACACAGTGCAGAGGTCAGGCTGCAGGTTGAGGCCTGGATACACTCACTGGGAGACCTTGGTAAGATGGATGGAGAGGATCAGTCAAACAGAATAACAAAGACCAGAAGATTATGCGTTTTTTTTGCCCTCACTCTCAATCTTAATCCTAGGGAAGCTGCTGGCGTTATTTGAGAGATACCAGCAGGTGTGGGCCTTCCTGACCAAGATGTTCCATGAGATGCTCAGTAATGAGAGAGCAGATCTGGTGTGTCTCCATGTTTTCACAGGTCAAACAGGAAGTTTGAGTTAACTTTCAGTTTACATTCAGATGCTGATTCTTTTTCCACAGGTGGAGCTATTCCAACCAGTTGATAAGAAATTCAAGGAAATGATATGCTCAGTATCAAAAGACCTTCATGTGATGACGTTTGTTCAAAGGAGCAGCCAGAGTGACCTTCTCCAGACTCTCACGGATGGCCTGTCGACCATGGAGGCCATCTCCAGCCGGATGGCGGCTCTCCTGAGCACCCAGCGTGAACAGTTTTCTAGACTCTGGTTTTTGAGTGACAGAGAGGTGATGCAGCTCCTCTCGTTCCCCCCAACACCTGTCAGGCTGCAACCCTTCGTCCAGAGGTGCTTCAACGGGGTACGACGGCTCCAAGTGGACGGTGAGGCATCATGTGATACAGGAGCTGTGAAGGGCCGTGGGACCAGGTCTGAAGGCTGGAGACGGTCAAAGGTTCTTGGGGTTGTTGGCAGCCTCCAGGAGCGAGTCGCCTTCCTCCGTCCTGTGGAGCCCAGCCCCAGCGCTGTGTCCTGGCTCCGTGCCTTTGAGGAGCAGCTGAAGCTGGCGCTGGCCCAGCTCCTGGTACAATGCTCTGCTGCAAGAACCCAGACCCAGCAAGCTCCGAAACACCACTCCAAACCCAGCGAGAAGAGTGTAGACACCCTGCGCCTCCTCACTGACAGGAGGAAAACCGGTCTGCAGGCGTTGGAGCTGCTGGCCACCTTCCCTCTGCAGTGTGTGCTGGTGGCCGAGGAGGCCGCATGGTGTCGAGATGTTCTGGAGACGTTCCAGAGATCCAGCCCTGAGGCGCTGAGGAGCCTAAAGGAGCACACCGCTGCCAAACTGAGAGACCTCAGCCATTCCATCAGGGATGGTTCTACAGCTGAAGCTCCTCTCTCTCAGCATGCAGTGGTGTGTCTGCACGCTCTAGTTCTGCTCACAGCCAACCATATGCGGCAGCTGTCTCAGCTCATGGAGGTGCGGGACGTACCTCCACAGACATCTTTTGAGTGGCTGAGCTTCATGAAGTACCACATAGAAGATGGTCCAACATGTTACGTAGATGTTCTGGGCCATCGACTCCAATATGATTACGAGTACTCTGGTCCAGAAGGTTGGGAGATGGTGCACACTCCGTCCACAGCTCGGGGAACGCTAGGGATCCTTCATGCTCTTCTGAACTACAGGTGTGGCTTTGTGAGTGGACCACGCATGTCCGGAAAGAAAGCAACTGTCTCCCAGTTGGGGAAAGCACTGGGACGCCAGGTGGTCTTGGTCCAGTGCTCTGCAGACACGAGGCCAGGCCTGGTTCAGCAGCTGCTGCTGGGAGCTCTCCAGTGTGGAGCATGGCTCCTGTTGGACTCTGTGGACTCTCTGACCCAGCAGGTCCTGATGTCTCTGGGGCAGCACCTGGAGGACATCCACCAGTCTTTCTCTGAGATGAGGAGGAGCAGAGGTGAAGGAACCAGTGAGGATATCTCAGACCACCATGTGGTGCTTGCAGGGAAACGCACCTGGGCCAGGCAGAGCTTCGGCTGCGTTCTCATCTCCATGAAGGGGTTTACACGTGATCTTCCAGAGAGTCTGCGGAGTGCGACCAGACCGGTAGCGCTGGCCCAGCCCGATTACAAGATGACGGCAGAAGTCTTGCTGATGTCCATGGGTTTCTCGGAGGCGGTGCCTTTAAGCCGACAGTTAGTGTGTCTGATCAGCCTGGCCAGGGATGCCCTCTGCCTGCCCGAGTTCCTCTCTGACCACCACAGCTACATGGTCCTGCTGCAGAACATCATCTCCGCCTCTGCAGTGCACCTAGGACAACTTGTGAAGGAACGAGAGGACCAGAACAAAGAGCAAGCAGGCCGTACATCTTCACCCAGCGTGAGGGCTGGAGCTGCTGGCCCCTCCAGGCCGTGCAGCATGTCAGTGGTACGGGCCATAATGGAGGAGACAGCCATCGTCAAGGCCCTCCTCACTGTCCTGTCACCTGCTGTCTATGAGCAGGACAAGGCCTTGCACTTCCATGCTATCTTCAAGGACACATTCCCCATCGTGAGCCAGTTTCCTCAGTTTCAACAACGTGTCGAGGAAGAAGAAATGCAGCAGATTAAAGAAGCAGTTACAGAGGAACTACGAAGCAAATGGTCTGAGCCTGACCCTGAGGTCATGTCCAGCGCCCTGACACTCTACCAGGCCATGAAGTGCTCCCGGGCGGTGGTGCTCACAGGCCCTGCAGGGAGCGGGAAGACCACCTGCTACCAGGCTCTAGCTGCAGCTCTCAACCGTCTGGCAGTGGGAGGAGCTTCCTCACAGGCCTCTGTGGACACCGTGGTCTTGTTTCCCAACGCCATGTCCCATGAGGAGCTGTTCGGCTACGTCTGTGAGGAGAGAGGCTGGCGAGATGGAGCCGTCACAAAGGTGCTGAGGGAGTCCAGGCGACACGCGCTCTCAGGCCTCACCAGCAGTGAGGAACGCTGCAGGCCTGGTGTGGTGAAGTGGCTGGTGATGGACGGGGAGGCAGCGGGCCAGTCCGGCTGGCTGGATCACCTCAGTCCTCTGGTCAGAGCTGACAGGCCGCTCCTGTGCCTGCCCTCAGGGGAAACACTCCCATCACACTCCAACCTCCAGCTGCTCCTGGAGGCCACGGACCTGAGGGACGCCAGCCCCTCAGCTGTGACGCGCTGCGGCCTGGTTCCTCTCTCTGGTGCCGGTCTGTGGAGGGCGGTGTGGAGGAGTCAGCTGGACGCGCTCGCCCGGGAACACAGCCTGGGGCCAGCCACCATGAAGATGTGGAGCTGTCTGGCTGGAGATCTGTTCTCCAGAACCCTCAGTCTGCTCCACCAACAAGCTTCATCGTCTGCGCTGCGTGATGAAGAGGCTCTGAGCCAGGTGTACGGGCTGCAGGAGGTCATGTCGTCTGCTCGCATCTTACAGAGCCTTCTACAGCATTTTAGAGAGGAAGTGAGACAAAAGGAATCAGAGGATGGAGGTAAAACTGTCATGACTGAACCTCTATCTTAGTATAGACGTGTATAGAGGAGTTGATGCAGGCTTTGACTGGTACGTCCTCACCTTCCTGCAGATCTTCCTGGAAACGGAACAACAGACTTCTACAGCAAACAGCAGCTGCTGCTCAGGAACATTTTCCTGGTGGCCTATGTTTGGGGATTTAGTGGACGTCTGCACCCTCGGTGAGATCCTCCATGGGACCATACAGCGAGACAGTGCTGGATGTTGCTCTGTTTATTAAGACATTTATCCCCTTTTCATGTTTTCCTGCTTCAGGGACAAGCCACAGTTTGACCTACTAGCACGCCAGGTGCTGTTCACCTGCCGGTACAAAATTGTGGTTCCAGAGGAGGAGAACGTTTTCGATCACTTTTTAAACACAGATGGCAAGACGTGCCCCAAGAGCACAGGGCCGACCAGTCCCGTCACTCCCAAGGTTTGTTCCCAGGCTCTCCTCTCCACCCAAGCAGCTCTACAGCTGTTTGTAGGCCAGTTTAGCGCTAGCTAGCTAGCTAGCTAGCTGGTAGCTCTGAGGACCAAGTCCAGGAGGTCAGAATGTGACTTTTCTTTGGCTGCATGTTGCTGCTTTGACCGAGGTCGCTCTAGTCTTCCTTCTGCTCCAGTAGCTGTGGTTCCATCACCAGTACTGGATCTGTGTCTGTGTTTAACTATGTATAACTATGTGTGAGGAGACTCTCTATGTAATCATTAATCTCCTGTCTCACATCTGTTGATGCAGTATGGAAATTACCTCTACCTACTGAACCTCCTGCTGGAGGCCAACCAGCCCGTGCTGCTCGCTGGAGAAGCTGCTTCTGGGAAGAGCTCTCTGTGCAGAGCTCTGCTGCGGTACGACAGGCCCCATGTGTGTCTCCCTGCCAGTCCACTCCTGAGCTGCAGGGACATACGAGCCGTCCTAGACGTCGCCAGCCGCCAGGAGGACGCAGCGAGGCTGCTCATCTTTCTGGATGATCTGCATGAAGCCAGCCGTGGTGAGCAGGGAGAAGAACATCAGAGGACGAGCATCACACCTTCATTCTAGTCTGCTTCAGGTGGAGCTCTGATCTTTCTGTCTTGCTGTTGCTAGGTGTTCCCGGGCAGGCATCAGCAGCTCTGGAGACTGTGAGACAGAGTATTTCACAGGGAGAGGTCCTCTCATTCGACGGCCTCCACTTCAAGTCTTTACCTTCTGGAACCTTCAGCTACATGGTGACCTGCCGTGTGTCTGAGGCGAAGGGTCCCCTCAGCCGAGGCGTGATGTCCTCCCGGCTCTCTCGCCTCTTCTCTGTGTTTGTGCTCCCCAGCCTGTCTGAGGAGCTTCTGTTCTCCATGCACTCCTCCCAGCTGAGGAGCTGGCTCAGGAGCGTGGACCTGTCCCAGGACGTGGCTCGCTGCATCGTCTCTGCCACTAGCAGCCTCTACCACGCCGTATGTGACCTCTTCCAGCCCAGCGAGCAGACACCCCTCCACATGTTCTCCCCTCACGACCTTCACAAGGTCGTCTGGGGCATGCTGCTGTGGAAGCCTAGCTCTCTGGACTTGGAGACTAAAGCGTCAGCCTGGAGCATCGCTCTGCTCTGGATGCACGAGTGCATGCGTACGTTCAGCGACAGGCTGAGCTCTGAGGGTGAGAGCAGAGCTCTGGTGTCGCTCATAGCCCAGACAGCCTCAGCACACTACCGAGATCCATCCATCCGCAGCACCAGGCCTGTCTGTGAGGACCACCCCCCCTCTGACAAAGACACCTGCAGACCAGGTCAGAGCCAGGAGACTCCTCAGGGTCCTCACAGCCGTCTGGAGGACATCTCAGCTCGTCTGGTCTATGGTCCTGACTTCTCCGAGGCCTTACAGTCGGTGCACCATCGACTCTCCTCTTACCACAGCCAGGACGTTGACGTTCTCCTGCGGGACCTGGTAGCCCTCATAGACAGGAAATATGAAGAGGAGGGACAGAAGAGCAATGTGTCCCCCAGACTGCTCCTACACAGACAGAGGGTGGGCCAGCTGTGTCGTATCCTGAGGGTCCTGCTCATACCTGGAGGTCACGGCGTGCTGATGGCCTCCACCAGAGGAACCGGCCGCAAAACCACAGTACGGCTGGCCGCCTGGCTGACGGGCTGCGGGCTGCTGGAGCTCCATCCTGGGAATGAGAACAAGCTGCGTGAGCTCCTGAGAGAAGCTGGGAGTCAGACCAGAGTGGATGGAGCTCAGGTCATCGTGCTGGTCCATGAAGGAGTCAGCCAGACGACCAGAGAGGAGCTGCTGGTGGCCATGGCTCACAGGTCCTACCCAGGACTCCTCACAGAGCAGGAGCTCAGACACGCTGTGTCCACGAGCCTGAGGAGCTCCAGGAGATACCTGCAGGACAGCTCCCTGTTCCACCAGTAAGACAGCACCCTCAGGACCACGTCTCACTCTGGTGTACCACGCTGTCTGTGTTCATGTACAGCACAGACATGTCATTTATCTGGGATTCCAGCCCAGCTCTTACTAAAGTCTAAAAATACTGTGTAAACAAACAACTGTTACACTAAAAAACACTCCACTGAGCCCAGATCAGCCTCCAGTCTCACTGCCACTAACACACAGTACATGCGTTCTGTTGCCTGGGCTTCTCTCCTGGAACTGACCAGTTCCACTGCTCTCTAGCACCTCAGCATGTGTCATCTAAAACACACAGGTTGATGGACCTGATGTTGATCATGTTGTCTGCAACGTCTAATCGATTAATCGGCTATTAATAACAGACTACTATTTTAATAATGATTATTTGAAATTAAGCCATAATTCTGTGATGTCAGCCTCGTAAATGTGTTCTTTTTCTTTTGAAGTGAGGACTAAAAACAGCATTCAAAGGCTTTATCTTCACCCGTTTCCACAGCTCCTGCATCATTTTATACAAACTGATAGATAAATCCAGAATGTGTCTTCATCTGTCTGGCTTTATGGAACTGTGAGACGGAGCAGTGTTTGTCCTGTGTCCCTGCCCAGGGTGATGAGCCGGGCTCACAGGAACGTCCACGTCTTCCTGCTGCTTCCCTCCACGGCCTCAGACAGCCGAGACATCTACAGCGTAAATACATTTCCTCTCTGCCCCTCCCAGCTCTGAGGCGTATCCAGCCGGTCTGTCCTGACTGCTCTCTGTTGTCCTGGTCCAGCTGAGCAAAGCCCTGAGCTGCAGCTGCTGTGTGGAGGTGTACCAGGCCTGGTCCGGCCCGTCCTTGCAGCAGGCTGCCATCCTCACCCTGCCCAGCCAGCCCGGCCCCCACAGAGGTGACAGGCTCCATTCCAACCTCAGCACCATGTCCGTTAACAGGCTGTGGCTGCTGGACCAGCTTCTGTTCTCTGTGTCTTCCAGAGGAAGAGGACGTGGTGGTGGGTGTGTCTGTGGCCATGGCAGGAGTCCATCAGTGTGCCTGTCAGTACGGCTCCGAGCTGCAGGGAGCCCAGCCCTTCAGCCCTCAGACCTACTGCGAGTTCATCAGCCACTTCCTTTACCTCCACCAGCTGCTGCACAGCCAGAGGACGAGCCAGGCCAGGAGGTTGTTCCTGTTGAACATCTGTGACATTTACCACTCTGGAAGCTCTCGAGTGAATGTATCTGATCTTCAATGTGGCTGCAAGAAACAGAGGATGTGACATGCAATAGATATATCTATCTATACAAGCCAGTTATGTCATCTTTAATGTTTGAACTATGTCTGCTGCACATACCTTGATTAAAAGTATTCTATTCTATTCTATTCTAGTCTAGTCTAGTCTAGTCTAGTCTAGTCTAGTCTAGTCTAGTCTATTCTATTCAAAGCAGCTAATGAGCTAAACAGCCAGTATTGTGAGTTAACCAGGATTGGAGCAGGCTAGGTGCTGCAGTAAGCCAGTAAGCCTGTGTGTGTTTCAGACTGGCCTCTGCTGTGTGTGGCCCCGGGGCCGTGCTGCAGTACAGGCAGCTGCTGACCAGCTTGCAGCAGAAGGTGGCTGAGACGCAGCAGGTAAAGCACAGCCATTCAGCGGGTTCTCCTCAGGCCCATCGATACGCTGCTATCCACCGCCACACAGTCAGAGAAGGTTCCAGCAGCACTGAGCAGCTCCCAGAGGCTGAGGAGCAGCATCAGGGTTTTGTGCTTTTGTCCCTCAGCTGGTTAGTTCTAATAGTCTGTGACATCCATCATCCACAGCGTGAGACAGAGCTCCTCAGAGCTGTGGAACATCAGAGGAGGCTTGGTGAGGAGGCCCAGGAGGCATGTGAGGAGATGGAGAAGAAGCTGCGTGAGGTAGAGGAGCAGATCAGGCTCATCCAGAAGCAGGTGAAGGTGCAGGTGAAGCATGTTGGAGGTAGGAGCAGAGCAGTAGCAGAGGAGCTGAGTGTGTAGTGTCTGTGTCTTGCAGGCCAGCCCTATGTTCTCCTCAGGCCTCAGGATCCTCAGCTGTCTGGACCCGTCAGACCTGGAGGAGGTGCGTCACTACAGAGATCCTCCTGAGGGAGTGGTGAGAGTCCTGGACGCCGTCTGTCTCCTCTTCAACTGTCCTCCAGGCTGGGACAGCGCCAAGCAGCTCCTGGGACGCCCTAACTTCTATGAGGTCTGGAAACAACCATACGTTGAAACATCAACATGGTTCCAGTGCTGGTTCTGGGCTAGTGCTAAGTTTGGATCCATTTCTTCTGTTTCCATCAACAAAGAACTGGCTCTGGTCCCAAAAGCCTACTGCAGAGGAGCACCAGTTCTTGGCTGCTCCAACTTGACCTCTAAAAGTCCCAGTGGACAAACTTTTCTCCCTGTGGCAAAGTTGGACTAGAACTACAGCCTGGTAATGAGACCAGTAGAACCAAGTGGAGGGACTGGCCCTGGATGCAGGGATGTGGTGATGTAGCTCTGGAGAGGTGGAAAACTGGTTCTGAACCGGCTCCAGGCTAGCACCAGCACAGCACTGGAACCATGTAGGAGGTGGAGGGGTTCTGAGGATAACTCAGGTTTCTCCTCCAGGAGCTGGAGTTCTTCCAGCGGGACAGGGTGCCTGTGGAGCGGCTGCAGCAGCTCAGCCGGATGGTGCACAGCCCCCAGCTGAGTCCGGAGGCGGTGCGGGAGGCCAGCCGGGCCTGCCAGTCTCTGTGTCGCTGGGTCCGGGCCGTGTACGAGCACTGCCGCCTCCTGCAGGGACCACAGCTGCAGGAGCAGCTGGAGGCCACGGCCCAGGAGACGCAGCGGCGCCTCCGCCTGGCCCGGAGCCACCAGCAGGAGCTGCGTGGTCGCCTGGAGGAGGCGGAGCTCCAGCTGAGGGAGCTCCAGGAGGAGCTGCAGGCCCAGCAGGTGGAGCTGCACTCGGTGCAGGACGTAGAGGGAGACGTCTCAGCAGCTGAGAAACAGCTGGAGACACATGTGGGACGGTGGAGGGACGAAGCTCAGGTAACACCTCACCCACAGAGAAACACTCGTTCAACCTGCTAGGGTCAGGGTACACTCCCTCCCAGCAGCATCTGTGAATATGGAACGAGGCCATGAAGAAGGTGATATTATGCCTGGAGGTGGTAGTTCAACAAGATATGATGAGATGAGATGAGATGAGTTGAGATGAGATGAGATCTGTTCTAGTTCCCCTCTCCCATCTCATCACAGTGGTTCTATATCTTCTCTCCATCTCTCCTTCAGCAGGCACAGAGATCTGAGGAGGCCTCGCTGGGAGACGCCCTGCTCCTGGCCGCCATCATCTCTTACAGCGGCCCCCTCAGGCCTGACGTGCGCTCAGAGCTGCTGAGCAGGTGGGAGGAGCTATGTGAGACAGGAAGTGTCAGCGTGAGCCCCCCAGACCCCAGGACCTCCCTGTTCACAGACGCCCCCCACCCTGCACCTCCTCCTGCTCCTCAGGGCTTCCCCCTCCCTGTGTCTGGGCGGCTGCAGCTGGCCCTGGGCCAGGTGCTGGACGCCCATCCCCGCGCCTCCCCGGACGCCCCCCCGCTCTGCGCCCCCCCGGGCAGGGAGCTGCTGAGGCTGCTGCTCTGGGGCAGCAGGAGGTCCTGGGCTCCTCGCTGGCCTCTGCTGGCTGACCTCCAGCAGCACCTGGACGTCAGCTCTGAGAGCCTCCTCACAGGTCGCTCCTCTCAGTCTGAGGCCTCCTCCTCCTGGCCACCTCCTGGCCTCCTTTTTTAACCCATGTGACGTGTGCTCGCTCTGCAGGAGAGGCCGGCAGCGGAGCAGCGTTTGGAGCTGTGCTCAGTGCTGATGATCCAGAGCTTCTGGACAAGCTGGACCAGGCTGCAGAAGAAGGTGATTCAGACCAGGGTTTCCAGCTCTGATCCTCTCAAGCTCCTCAACCTCTCCCTGGTTGTTGACAGTCTCACTCAGACACCAGGCTGCACTGTCAACAGTCTGACATCACACACAGCTGAACTCTGTGCACAGCAGTAAACATGGCCCAGTGTTGTAATGATGTTGATGTCCCACCTCCTCCAGCTCCTTACGGTGAGGTTAAAGTGGTGGAGGTCAAAGTGTCCTGGCTCTGAGTCCTGCTGGTTGGACATGAGGACATCATGTAGGTTTAATATGGGAGAAAAGTCAGAAGAAACCTTCTGATCTTCTGAGCCCTCCTCGTTCCAGGTGTGAGCGTCCTGGTTAAGCACATCCAGCGTGTGAGTCCCTGTCCACGTCTTCTGGACCGACTGAGACGCCCTGCAGGCTGTGGCCCCCCAGGAGTGAGACAGCACGTTCAGCCCCCCCACCCGGAGTTCTGCCTCTTCCTCAGCACTGACCTGCCCGTCCAGCTGCTCAGCTCTGGTAGGGAGGCTGTCAGAGCTGCTCCAACATCCTGTTGCCTTCTGTCATATGTCTCCATAGAGGCTGTAGACCACATGCACTCAGTGACTGTCTTCAGGTCATCACTGTCTCTCAGAGTCAGTCACAGAGTCTAGAGGAAGCAGATACACAGAGTCCTCTAAAGTCACCTTCCATCATCAGTTCACTCTGTATCTGAGACAGGTATGAATGTAGAGTGAGGACAACAGGAGGCTTAAAGCAGCTCTTTACCTGCAGCAAAGGGCCCAGGGTCAGGGATAATATTCACTAGTCATTACATGCAGCCAGTGCTCTATCTGGTGCAGAGGTTACAGATGGTAGTATGATAGTACTCTTGTTGTCCCCCCAGCGCTCCCAGGCTCTGTGCTGGCCTCAGTCAGCGTGGTGGACCTGTCCCTGAGCTCAGACGAGCTGCAGGAGCTGCTGCTGACCCAGCTGCTGCAGACGGACTGCAGCCAGCTGCTGACCAGACGCTCCCAGCTGCAGGAGGACCAGCAGGACCTGCAGGACAGGCTGCTGGCCCAGGAGGTGAGTGGACCTGAGGACAGGCTGCAGGACAGGCTGCTGGCCCAGGAGGTGAGTGGACCTGAGGACAGGCTGTCCAACCTTCACATCACCTCCAGGATGATTCACCTCCAGGAGGCCAGTAGTCCTCAGGAATCCAGCATGGTTCATGTGTGATCTCTGACCTCACTCTAGTCCAGCTGAGGTAAACTACAGAGAGCACTCCCTTTGAGGCCTGTTGGGGCCTGGTACTGTAGATGAAGTGTATCAACGTTCAGGCTCACAGAATCAATGAAACCAAAGGTAAAGGTGATGAAGTAAACCTGTGGTCACATCCAGACTGTCAGTGGTTCGCTATAAACACTCCAGACTGGTTCAGTGAGACAGTCTGGACAGAGCTGCTGGGGACGAGCTCTGAGCAGGTGACATGAGGCTGAGTGTCCTGTCCTCTTGCAGGACGCCCTGATGGACTACGTCCTGCAGATGGACCCTGTCCTGCTGCAGGACCGTGACTTCCTGTGTGGCCTGGCGGCCTGTGGCAGGGCGGTGGAGGAGCTGCGGGCTGAGGTGCAGCAGCTGAGGGAGGAGCTGGAGTACCAGGGGCGCCTGCTGGCCGCTCCCGCTCAGCTCATGAGTGTGGCAGCCTCTCTGTTCCAGGCTGTGCAGCAGGCCTCCCTCCTCTCCTCCTCCTCCTCCTTCTTCTCCCTGAGCCGCTTCATCTGCGTGCTGCGGGAGGTGTTCGAGGCCCGGGGCCGTCCCTCGGTGTCCCACCCCAGCGGGAAGGTGGCGGCCGGCATCATGGCGGAGCTGACACAGCGGATGGTGTCCGCGCTGCTGCAGCAGTACCGGCCGTGTCTGAGGAGGAGCCACGTCTGCGTCCTGAGGCTGCTGCTGTCTGTGGCTGTGCTGCAGCAGCAGCAGCTGTGCTCCCGGGCCCAGGGGGCCGCCCTCCTCAGGGGGCTGCGGGGCCTGGAGGGGCCCGAGCCCCCCCCCGGCTGTGTCCTGCCCGGCTGGATCCCGCCTGAGCTCCACCCTGAGCTCCTGGTGCTGGACAGGATCCCGGCCTTCAGAGGGCTGCTCTCGTCCCTGCTGTCCTCCCCGGCTCAGTGGGAGGAGTACCTGCGCCTCCCGTCCTGCTCCGCGGCCGGACCGCTCCCCTGCGCCTCCCACGCCCACCTGACGCTCCTGCAGAGGGCGCTGCTGTGGAGGACGCTCCGCCCCGGCTGCCTGCAGGAGCTGGCAGACGCCATGGCCGTCTGTGACCTCCAGCTGCCCGGGGACGCTCCGAGGGGGGGCGGTCCGGGGGGGGCTCCTCGGGCCGGGAACCCCCAGGCTCTGTCCAGATGTGTGCTCAGACACCGAGGACCCGTGGTCCTCACCCTGCCTGGAGACCAGTGGAGCAGCATCCAGCCCCTGGGACTCATCAAGAGGATGGCCGAGGAGGTACAGCTGGGTACTGGGTCATCTGCTGGTTTCTACTGATGAGAAGTGATAATCCCACTGAGGTCCAGCTGCTCCTCAGTGTTGAGCCACAATGTAATTCTGTGTAGACTATGTTCACGTAACATCTGCTGGTGTGTTCTGTTCCAGGTGCAAGTGGGTGTGGTCTCTCTGACACCTCAGAGTGACCCAGACGTTGTCCTCTCAGCTCTGGACGCAGCTGCTGGTGGAGGACACTGGCTGGTGTTCAACAGCTGTCACCTGCT
The DNA here is from genome assembly GCA_029224185.1 of Karalla daura. Taxonomy (NCBI): domain Eukaryota; kingdom Metazoa; phylum Chordata; class Actinopteri; order Chaetodontiformes; family Leiognathidae; genus Karalla; species Karalla daura. The sequence continues at coordinate 1,140,668 of CM055189.1, forward strand.
GGAGCGATGGCACCCTGAGGTGCTAGCACGGTTGGACCAGGTGGTCTCCTCCTCCAGAGGTGAGCAGGTCAGAGACAGCTCGTCTTCTCTGTCTGCTCACACCTTGACTAATGGCCTCCTCCTTCCATCCCTACTGTCAACCTCTCAGAGGAGCCAGGAGGTCACCCGAGCTTCAGACTGTGGTTCATCACTCAGGAACATGCGTCCTGTCCCATACCAGGTAGATGTTGCCCTGTAGGAGCTCAGGCTGTGAACATGATGCTCCAAGAGCAAGCCTGTCAGCTAGAGCTGTGTTCTGCATAGTTTCCTGGTGGTGGTACAGTATGTGGATGTAGTCAGAGCTTGATGTCTTCTCACAGCGGTGGTGCGGCTCAGGGCTCTGCCTCTGCTCTGTGACTCTCCCTGGGACCTGAGGGAGGAGCTGAGCAGCTCCCTGCTCCAGACGCTGTCCATCACGCAGCGTCCACCTCCGTCCAGGGTGGCACCAGAGGACGTGGAGCTGCTGGCCCTCTGCACCATCTTCCACTCTGTGCTGCTGCAGAGACAGGCCTCCAGGCCTCCAGGCCTGAGGAGACAGCCCTGCTGGTACTGTGGAGAGCTGGAGAACCAGAGAGCCTGTGGCAGATAGCCGAGGAGATATCTGTAGAGTGAAACCAAACGTGTCCTCCATTTGTCACCTGTTTGAAAAACAAGTGGTGGATGAGTGTTTGATGCTCCACAGGGGTGAAGAAGACCTCCGGGCTCTGCTGGAGGCTCAGCTCTCCATGGCTCGTCTCTGCCACGATAAGAGCAGAGCTCTGCAGTACCTGGCAGGTGAGGATCCACACCTCACGCCTTCGCTTTCCTTAAAACCTCAAAGCAACAACAAAAAACACTAAAAACTTTCTGTTTCACCCCCAGTGAACCTGGTGCATGGTGGACATGTTGGAGGCTCGGTGGAGCTGGAGGAGGTGGAGAGCGTGGCTAAGACCTGCTTCCTCACAGAGCCTCAGCTCTCAGGCCACGGCCCTCACATCCTCTCTACTGTCATCCAGACTTCTGGAAGCTCTGGTAACTGCACAGCTGTCTGGTCCTTAAAGAGGACCTGGGACCTGGGGTGGACGATAGCACATAGGACAGGTCCTCAGAGTCCACAGGGAGGAATCCTCCACTCTGCTCCACGTCCCTTTAATAGCCTTTAATAACCAGCCTAACCAGCCGCTCACCCAGCAGTCAGATGTTTCTGCTTGTTCTCTCCATGGTCTCCAGCGTGGACAGGTCTCCAGCAGCTGCTGGAACTCCAGGCTCCTGCAGATGTGGACAGTCTGTCCGTTCTCGGTTTCAGCGCTGAGGAGACGGCTGAGACCTGCAGACGGACCAGCCACAGCCTGGACATGCTACTGAAGGCCTCCCAGGCTCCTGGAGGAGCAGCCTGGAGCTCCTGGAGGAGGTCCACACTACGTCTGAGCCAAGCCACACACAGGCTGGAGACACTGCAGCAGGAGCTGCAGAAGGTCAGACCAGCAGCTTCTCCTCTCAGGCCCCTCAGGGAGTTCCTCCAGGCTGAGTGGGAGCAGCTGTCCAGCCATGTGGCCTGGCTCCTCCAGGAGCAGCCTGTCCTCCACTCCTCCCAGCTGTCCCGTCTGGAGCAGAGGGCGGAGCTGCTCCGCTCCTACCTGGGACATGACGGCTCTCCAGACCCACCCAGAGCCTTCAGGTTGTCTGCCTTCAGGAACCCCAGAGGCCTCCTGGTGGCGCTGCAGAGACAGGCTGCTCAGCTGAGGCACAGATCCACCAGCGATGTAGACCTAGAGCTGCAGGTCAGTGGAGACATGATCAGACATGGTCAGACAGGTAGAAGATGTACTGGCTGGCAGGCTGTACCCAGCAGATCCCTGCAGCTGTCTGAGCTCCTCTCTGTCCTCCAGGTTCTAGGAGGAGGTGTCCTCCAGGCTGATCTTCCTCCAGACGCTGTGTGTCTGTGTGGTCTGGAGCTCCGAGGAGCCTCCTGGGACCAGCAGCTGGGAGCGCTGCAGGACTCTGGAACATCTGTGGAGCCGAGCTCCATGCCGCTGGTCTGCGTCCGAGCTACGGTCCGGGGCACTGGGGCGGTCCTGGACCCGGCCCTGAATCAGGACCAGGACCCAGACTCAGGCCTGGACCAGGACCAGGACCCCTCCCAGCCACTGTACTACCAGTGTCCGCTCTACGTCCTCGGGGAGCAGCAGGGAGGAGCCTGGAGCCTGGTCACCACGCTGGCCCTCAGATCCAGCCTGCCCCCCCCCCTCTGTGTCCTCAGAGGAGTCCGCCTGCTGAGCCCCCCCAGCTCAGACTCTCTGATGTGATCCCAGCCTGGACTGGTACCAGTCTAGACTGGTTTCAGCCTGGACTGGTACCAGTCTAGACTGATTTCAGCCTGGACTGGTACCAGCCTGGACTGGTACCAGCCTGTACTGGTTTCAGCCTGGACTGGTATCAGCCTGGACTGGTACCAGCCTGGACTGGTACCAGCCTGTACTGGTACCAGCCTGGACTGGTTTCAGACTGGACTGGTACCAGCCTGTACTGGTACCAGCCTGTACTGAGGCTGGCTGTCTCCTGTTTACTTCTGTTCTGTATCACTGTGTTCATTAAAGTCCTCCCAGCTCTGTCACTGGTTGTGGTTCATTTAAGTGTGTTCGTCCCAGTTCATACTGGCTCCTGTCACACTGGTAACCAGTAAGTAAGTGGCACCTCAATGTCCTGATGTTTCTTCTCCTCCAGGAAACTTGGACAGACACCACTATGAGACCTTCGAGAAGTTTGGCAACAACACGTTCCTGTTGCACCTGGACAATGGCAGAGGGTGAGTGGCCATGTGCTGGGGACAGACGTGTCCATGTGAGGGGGACAGATGTGTAGTGGTGGCGGGGACAGACGTGTCCATGTGAGGGGGACAGATGTGTAGTGGTGGCGGGGACAGACATGTCCTCGTGACAGGGACTCACTCTGGCTCTATTGCAGGTTTGGACGTCACTCCAAAGACGAGCCGTCCATCCTGGCTCCTCTGGAGCAGTGCTGCAGGTACACACAGACGCCTGTTCTACTCTGTCCTCCTCTACTCTGCTCTACTCTGTCCTCCTCTACTCTGCTCTACTCTGTCCTCCTCTACTCTGTTCTACTCTGTCCTCCTCTACTCTGCTCTACTCTGTCCTCCTCTACTCTGCTCTACTCTGTCCTCCTCTACTCTGTTCTACTCTGTCCTCCTCTACTCTGCTCTACTCTGTCCTCCTCTACTCTGTTCTACTCTGTCCTCCTCTACTCTGCTCTACTCTGTCCTCCTCTACTCTGCTCTACTCTGTCCTCCTCTACTCTGCTCTATTCTGTCCTCCTCTACTCTGTTCTACTCTGTCCTCCTCTACTCTGTTCTACTCTGTCCTCCTCTACTCTGCTCTACTCTGTCCTCCTCTACTCTGTTCTACTCTGTCCTCCTCTACTCTGTTCTACTCTGTCCTCCTCTACTCTGCTCTACTCTGTCCTCCTCTACTCTGCTCTATTCTGTCCTCCTCTACTCTGTTCTACTCTGTCCTCCTCTACTCTGTTCTACTCTGTCCTCCTCTACTCTGCTCTACTCTGTCCTCCTCTACTCTGTTCTACTCTGTTCTACTCTGTCCTGCTCTACTCTGTTCTACTCTGTCCTCCTCTACTCTGTTCTACTCTGTCCTCCTCTACTCTGCTCTACTCTGTCCTCCTCTACTCTGCTCTACTCTGTCCTCCTCTACTCTGTTCTACTCTGTTCTACTCTGTCCTGCTCTACTCTGTTCTACTCTGTTCTACTCTGTCCTCCTCTACTCTGTTCTACTCTGTCCTGCTCTACTCTGTTCTACTCTGTCCTGCTCTACTCTGTTCTACTCTGTCCTCCTCTACTCTGTTCTACTCTGTCCTGCTCTACTCTGCTCTACTCTGTCCTCCTCTACTCTGTTCTACTCTGTCCTCCTCTACTCTGTTCTACTCTGTTCTACTCTGTCCTGCTCTACTCTGTTCTACTCTGTTCTACTCTGTCCTCCTCTACTCTGTTCTACTCTGTTCTACTCTGCTCTACTCTGTCCTCCTCTACTCTGTTCTACTCTGTTCTACTCTGTCCTCCTCTACTCTGTTCTACTCTGTTCTACTCTAACCTCCTCTACTCTGTCCTCCTCTACTCTGTTCTACTCTGTCCTCCTCTACTCTGTTCTACTCTGTTCTACTCTGTCCTGCTCTACTCTGTTCTACTCTGTCCTCCTCTACTCTGTTCTACTCTGTCCTCCTCTACTCTGCTCTACTCTGTCCTCCTCTACTCTGCTCTACTCTGTCCTCCTCTACTCTGTTCTACTCTGTTCTACTCTGTCCTGCTCTACTCTGTTCTACTCTGTTCTACTCTGTCCTCCTCTACTCTGTTCTACTCTGTCCTGCTCTACTCTGTTCTACTCTGTCCTGCTCTACTCTGTTCTACTCTGTCCTCCTCTACTCTGTTCTACTCTGTCCTGCTCTACTCTGCTCTACTCTGTCCTCCTCTACTCTGTTCTACTCTGTCCTCCTCTACTCTGTTCTACTCTGTTCTACTCTGTCCTGCTCTACTCTGTTCTACTCTGTTCTACTCTGTCCTCCTCTACTCTGTTCTACTCTGTTCTACTCTGCTCTACTCTGTCCTCCTCTACTCTGTTCTACTCTGTTCTACTCTGTTCTACTCTGTCCTCCTCTACTCTGTTCTACTCTGTTCTACTCTAACCTCCTCTACTCTGTCCTCCTCTACTCTGCTCTACTCTGTTCTACTCTGTCCTGCTCTACTCTGTTCTACTCTGTTCTACTCTGTCCTCCTCTACTCTGCTCTACTCTGTCCTGCTCCACTCTGTCCTGTCTCACTCTGTCCCACTCTATGCCGCTCTGTGTCCTGTCCTCCAGGATCCGTCGGTCCACCTGGCTGCGGCTGCGCCTCCTGTCCCTGCCTCAGTACCGTCTCAGTGATGTGATGAGGGCGTCCCTGTCCCGGGACCCTCTCCAGCAGGTGGCGCCGCTGCTGTGGGAGCCTCACCTGGAGGCCCTGGACCGGCGGCTGGAGGCCGTGCTGGAGGCGGTGAGGCGCTGCCAGGGGAAGCAGGAGACGGACGGAGAGGTGCTGTATGACGACATGGCCTACCTGCAGGACATGAGGGCGCCCCCTGCTGCCTAGGGGGACACACGCCTGGATGGGAGCTAACACAAGACCCCCCCCCCCTGCTGTAGACCTGGCATCCTTTCATACTTATCTGGCAACCCCATGTACACTGTAAACCCTGATTGTAGTTGCACCATTTGTTGCCTCAACAGGGTTAAGTTATTGACTCTAGAGAAACACAGTGTTCAGATGTCTGTTGATGTAATATTCATATATTCAGTATGTTCAATATTAAATGGAATTCTTCCTTTGTCCGTGTTACAGTTTCACTCTGAAAATGATTGTTGTCAAAAAGTTTTTTGAAACATTTTATTCTCATTTCTTTCACAGTTAGTGACAGTTTTCCTTATTTTGCATCAAGTTTCCCAGGTTCAAACACCTCACTCTGGACCTGTGTCCAACGTGCTCCCTCTGATGGTGAATTAGGTCGTTTTTGTTCCTGTTGTGACATTAAACGCTGTCACTTCATCATGTTTTGGTTCAACCTGTCTCCCAGAATTCACAACCTCTCCCAGACAACGTTGTTCTTCCTCTGATCGGTGCTGCAGCATTAGAGGTCACGTCTGGTCAGAACAGATAAAAGAGCTGGAGGAGAGGAGGAGCAGCACAAGCTGTTAAAATGTTAAAACATGGATTTAATCTGATGAAAGTCACAGCTCAGAGTGTCAGCGTGTGAGTGTGTGCTGCCCCAGGTGTGAGGGACGGCTCGGCTCCCTGGCCAGCTGCTTGTCCTCCCCCTCCTTTCCTTTCAGGGCTGCCATCAATAATTCAGGCCGGCCCGCTCGTATCGATGGCACCCGCTCCCTTTTCTCTGCGGGTCCGGCTCGTCCTCCGCTCTGCGCTCCGGGCAGGTGAAGGGAGGGAACTGTTGGCTTCCTGTCTCTGACGCTCCTCTGAGGCTTTTCTGCTCGTTTGTTCTCGTATCGTCTCTGAAACCTGTCGCCATGTCTGGAGCCACCAGTGACCAGCTGCACAGATCCACTTTATCCGTCTATCTGGTGAGTGGCGTCCTCTCCTCCTCTTCCTCCTCCTCTTCCTCTTCTTCTGGACACTTTAGAATCACTGACATGTTCGGTCCTTGTGTTCAGAACCTGATGGAGCACTTTAATCCCGGCCTCCAGAAACTGGTCGCTCTAGGAAACAGCTACGTCAGCGCTTTCCAGGGTGAGTGAGTGTCAGCCCTCGCTCTGACCTGGTTGACTGTGTGTTGCAGGTAAAGAGTTGAACATCTGCTGATTTCTGCTGCACTGTGAGGATGGAATCCCCTTGCTGCTTTGCAACTCATTGATGTAACCTAAGTAACAAAAACAAGCTGCAGTTGGTCTTTATTGATACTTTAGAAATATTCTACTTTGTAAAAGTTAGGCTGCAGGTGCTTTTCCATTACCCCAGAACTATAATGGTGATGAAAACACCTGCATGTAGAAAAAGCTCTCAAACATCCCAAAACATCTCATGATCACGTGATGTCAGCATGATCTCCAGAGGTGTCATCCAGAGGTGTCCTCCAGAAATGTCCTCCAGAGGTGTCCTCCAGAGGTGTCCTCCAGACATGTCCTCTAGAGGTGTCCTCCAGACATGTCCTCCAGAGGTGTCCAGCCAGAGGCTGGTCCCTGGGTGGAGGTCCGGGTCCTCCTGCAGTGCTGGGCTGGAGCGTTCAGCTGCATGTATCTTTAATGTCCCAGCACAGCCAGGCAGCGCTGTCACCTGACACCAGGCTGACACTCTCTCAGGTGTCACAGCCCGCAGGACCCGTCTGATCAATACTACCCTGCACTGATCCAGTCAGTGATCAATACTACCCTGCACTGATCAATGATCCAGTCAGTAATAGATAGATGGATAGATAGATAGATAGATAGATAGATAGATAGATAGATAGATAGATAGATAGATAGATAGATAGATGTTGTGATAGAAGTATTTATCATGTATATTAGCCGTATTTATCATATGTATTATTAGTATTTATACGTATTTTTAATATTTATGTATTAGTAATCTTATTTATACCTGATGTGTGTGTGTGTGTGTGTGTGTGTGTGTGTGTGTGTGTGTGTGTCTCAGCCCTGGCTGTGTGCAGTGAGGCCTACTTCAGCGCCGTGGCCAAGATGGGAGACCAGGCCCTGCACACCCTGTCATCACGCTCCCTGGGTAACTGGCTGTGTGTGTGTGTGTGTGTGTGTGTGTGTGTGTGTGCGTGTGTGTGCATGTGTGTGTGCGTGTGTGTGTGTGTCTCCCTCTCTCAGTGACATGTCTCGCTCTACATCATGGAAACACAGTTCCCCCCTGGAGACAGTCGAGCTTTCTGTCAGTCATAGAGCGTGAGATGCCCTCACCTTACATCCTGTCACTGTGTGTGTGTGTGTGTGTGTGTGTGCGTGTGTGTGTGTATGTGTGTGTGTATGTGTGTATGTGTGTGTGTGTGTGTGTGTGTGTGTGGCTAAACACAGGCTAAACTCAGAACGACCTGAATTTCATTTCATTTCCTAAATTTGAGTTGAATTTTTGGAACAAACTGGATGTAGAATTTCCAGAGTCCACAGAATAAATCATTATATTTGTTTTATTTAACTTTCATAATGAAACATACTTACAACGACAACTTAATAAATATAATAATAATATGATGATGATTATTATCATAATTTTGGAGGCATGTTATTAGTATATTATTAGTATTAGTATATTATTAGTATTAGCAGTGTTATTATTATTTATATCTTCCAGGAAATTGAATCAAAATAAGAACTTAATTTTTGTTTTTTACTGTTTATTCTCTCTATATTATTTACAATTATTTACTATAGATTGTATAGATGATATGATAAATGTTTTTGGAGTTAATATTGTATCATTTTGTTGTCTTTATATTTGATTTAAAAACCAGAGTTTATTTCAAACTCTCCAAGAAACTCGTAATTTCCCAGAATCCTTTGCTGTATGAACGCTGAATGAACTTCAGCTGAAACTGCAACTCATAAAGCGTGTGTGTGTGTGTGTGCGTGCTCATGCATGTATGTGTGTGTGCTAGTGCATGTATGTGTGTGTGTGTGTGTGTGCTCATACATGTGTGTGTGTGGGACCTGTGTGTGTGTGCTCATGCATGCATGTGTGTGTGTGTGTGTGAAGGTCAGGGAGCTGCAGTGTATTGAGTGGCAGCCTGTGCATTATGGATGGAGCTGAGCTGGGAGCAGGCAGCGCCACACAAAGGCCCCGCTGGCTCCCAGTCTCCCAGCTGCTCCCAGCACCCCTCCATCACCTGACCCACTGGTTGAAGTGGGAGTCACACATCGGGTTACTGCCGGGTCGCTCCAAGTCAGAACAGCTCCAGCGTTCCAACCTCTCCCACCTCTCAGGGTCAGCTGCTACTACAGCTGCTCCCTCACCAAATCAGTGGAGGTTCATGTCTGCTACCTGGCTGCAACACGAGGCTGGAGCCAGCTAGCAGAGCTCCAGGTAGCAGAGCTCCAGGTAGCAGAGCTCCAGGTGGCAGAGCTCCAGGTGGCAGAGCTCCAGGTGGCAGAGCTCCAGCTAGCAGAGCTCCAGCTAGCAGAGCTCCAGCTAGCAGAGCTCCAGCTAGCAGAGCTCAAGGTGGCAGAGCTCCAGCTGGCAGAGCTCCAGGTGGCAGAGCTCCAGGTAGCAGAGCTCCAGGTGGCAGAGCTCCAGCTAGCAGAGCTCCAAGTAGCAGAGCTCCAGGTAGCAGAGCTCCAGCTAGCAGAGCTCCAGGTGGCAGAGCTCCAGGTGGCAGAGCTCCAGGTGGCAGAGCTCCAGGTGGCAGAGCTCCAGGTAGCAGAGTTCCAGGTGGCAGGGCTCCAGGTGGCAGAGCTCCAGGTAGCAGAGCTTCAGCTAGCGCTAGGCTAGAAGTCACTAGGCTAGGTTCTTCACCAAGTCATGTCTAGTCTCCTAAAGCTAGACCACACCACAGAGAGGTGGTGGCTAATGGTACTAATTCACTGGTGGTCATGTGAAGATATGTTATGGTACTGTCCACACACATGAGGCTGGGTGTGCACATGCTCCACAGCTGGAACTAGCTAAGAGCAGCATGAGGCTGGTAGGACCCAAAGCTGCTAACCTGATGAAGACTAAAGCTCAAAGGTGAAGGTGTGAGGAGCTCTTCTGATGTCAGATCTGTTCCTCTCACAGGAGACGTCCTGATCCAGATCTCAGAGACTCAGAGGAGACTGACTGCAGAGATGGAGGGAGTGGTCAGGACTCTTCATCACGCTCTGCTTTGTCTTACAGCCATCAGCACTGATCCATCACTACTGATCCATCACTGCTGCTCTGCCTCCTTCTACAGTTTCGATGGTTTCAGGTGGAAGTTCTTCAGGCCATGGAGAAGAACGTCAAGCTGGACAAGGAGTACATCGATGTGAGTTCACCCCGGGGAGGAGTCGCACAGAGCTCCATAGGTTCAACAACGATGGTCAACAAGAAGAACGAGAAGATCGACAAAGCTCACTGTGCGCTATCGAGTATAGATCTATAGATCCATGTACTATAGCATGTTAATGTATCAGCTTTAACTGCAGAAATTATTACTTCACATGCTATACATATACATATATGAGTGATCTGATCAGTGGGAGTGTCTCCTGGCTGTCACATGCTGGTGTTTGTTTGTGTGGGTCAGTAAACAGGAAGTCAAAACAAACAAACATTTCTTCCTCTTCATCACGCTGTCCGTGCTGCAGGGCAGCCGCAGGGTCTACGAGCTGGAGGTGAGGAACCAGGCCGAGGCCCTGGAGAAGCAGCTCCGCCGAGGAGCCTACAGAGACTCCCTGGTAGCTGGACACACACACACACACACACACACACACACACACACACACACACACACACACACACACACACACAGACACACACACACACACACACAGAGACACACACACACACACACACACACATTGACAGACACACACACACACACACACAGAGACACACACACACACACACACACACACACATTGACAGACACACACAGACACACACACAGACACACACACACACACACAGACACACAGACACAGACAGACACACAGAGACACACATACACACACACAGAGAGACACACACACACACACGCACACACATACACACACACACACAGACACACACACACACTTAGAACGTTGCAGATTCAAACACCACAGACACACACAGTCCAGCAGAAACTCATCTGCATCCTTAATCTTTATCCACACACCTTTTTGCTTTTCTCTGTTTATGTGTGTGTGTGTGTGTGTGTGTGTGTGTGTGTGTGTGTGTGTGTGTGTAGGAGAACAGTGAGTACATGCAGTACCTGAGGCAGAGCCAGCAGGAGATCCTGAAGGAGGAGGAGAGGAGGTATCGCTTCCTAGCTGAGAAGCACTGCGGCCTCACCCAGTCACTGCTGTTCCTCATTACCAAGGTGCACACACACACACACACACACACACACACACACACACACACACACACACACACACACACACTCTCTCTCTCTCTCAACCTGCTCTCAAAGAGTCATTAACTGTGTTTCCATGATGCTCTTATAATTTTCAGCAGACTCAGTCCCCTCAACAGCGTTTTATGTCTCAGGTTTCTAAAAGTCCAGTCCCTCCCTCTAAACTGGTCATGTGACCGCGTCAAGGCCAGAGGTGTTTCTGGTCAACCACCCACTGAGAGCGTGATCCTCTGGGTGGTGATGTTCTAGAGGTGTTGAGGTTCTAGTTTGCAGGTCTGATGTGAAGCCAGTTGAGCAGCTCTCTGACTGATGAGGTTGAAGTTACACATCTCAGCTCTAAACCTCCTGAATCATCCAAACATCTCCATCTGGTTCTTATGGTTCCTATGCTGCTCACGCCTCGTTCACTGCTCCATGATCTGATGAGGTCCACCTTTCCTCGTCCTTGTTTCTCTCACTCTGTGTGCCTTCTGTTCAGCTGAGGTCTGATGAAGGTCTGATGAAGGTCTGGTTGAACATCTGATTGAAGATCTGATGAAGGTCTGATGAACCTGTTTCCAGACCGGGGCGTCGCTCCAGCAGAAGGCGGATGGCTGGAAGGAGAAGGTGAACGACACCAAAGGCTCCAGACCTCGGACGCCCACGCCCTCGGACCAGGAGGCGCAGGTATCTCCATGTCTGAAGCCATCAGTGCTCTGAGCTGAGAGATGGTCTGAAGCTGTGTTGGAATGCTGCTGAGGTGTCTGTAGTAGCCTCAAAGACATGAATTATGAAGCAGCACACACACACACACACACACACACACACACACACACACACACACTCTCCACTGCCATGAATTATCAAAGAGGGGCCTTGGGCCCTTGTTTTATTAGTTTGGAGCTTTATTAAAGTTTAGTCAGGAGCCGTGCCTGGTTTTAATCTTCCCATCCAGAACTTGTAGCGGATACTGGACGTGATCTGTGCAGCAGCTCAGTCAGACTGGATGAAATAATGAAACTCTGTTTTCACAGATTGATGAGGGTCTGAAGGCAGAGTCGAGATCCTCTGAGAGGCTGAAAACTTAGCCACTAGTTACTAACTTAGCCTGTAGTTATCTGTAGTGACCTGTAGTTGTCTGTAGTAACCTGTAGTGACCTGTAGTTATCTGTAGTGACCTGTAGTTATCTCTAGTGACCTGTAGTTGTCTGTAGTAACCTGTAGTGACCTGTAGTTATCTGTAGTGACCTGTAGTTATCTGTAGTTATCTGTAGTGACCTGTAGTTATCTGTAGTGACCTGTAGTTATCTGTAGTGACCTACGGTTATCTGTAGTGACCTACAGTTATCTGTAGTGACCTGTAGTGACCTGTAGTTATCTGTAGTGACCTGTAGTTGTCTGTAGTAACCTGTAGTGACTTGTAGTGACCTGTAGTTATCTGTAGTGACCCGTAGTTATCTGTAGTTATCTGTCATGACCTGTAGTTATCTGTAGTGACCTGTAGTTATCTGTAGTTATCTGTAGTTCCCTCTAGTTACCTGTCTGAATTCATCCTGAGTCAAACGTGTGGTGCGTATTTGTGTTTACGTTGCTTTTTGCTGTGATGTTTGTTTATTTTAGGACAAATCTTTGACAGTTTCTTGTGTGTCCTGTCCATCCCCTGTCTCTCCCCTATTTTCCTCTGTCCCCTGTCTGTCCCTTGTGTGTGTCCTGGCTGTCCCTTGTCTGTCCCCTATTTGTCCTGTTTGTCCCGTTTGTCCTGTCTGTCCCCTGTCTGTCCTGTGTGTCTTCTGTCTGTCCCTTGTGTGCCCTGTCTGTCCCCTGTTTGTCCTCTGTCTGTCCCTTGTGTGTCCTGTCTGTCCCCTGTCTGTCCTGTGTGTCCTCTGTCTGTCCCTTGTGTGTCCTGTCTGTCCCCTGTCTGTATCCTGTCCATCCCCTCTCTGTCCTGTCTGTCCCTTGTCCCCCGCTGCTGTGTGTCCAGCTACGAGGCTCAGTCAGCTCCCTGCTGCAGACGGTGGCCAGAGATGAAGACATGTCCTGGGCCCGTAGGGAGCAGCAGGCCCTGGGCCGGGTCCCCTCCAGAGGTGGGGGGGTGGATTACCTATCCTTGTTCTCTGGTGTTAGCATAGAAGCTATGGAGCGTTAGCATGACTTCATGTGACTCTTCGTGTGACTCTTCATGTGACCTCATGCAACTTTAGGCGACTTGAGGGGACTTAGCGTTCCTTGTAAACAGGGAGGCTCTTCAGCTTCTTCCACATCCAGCCTGATTGGTGGAAACCAGAGACTGAGGAGGAACCAGAGACTGAGGAAGAACCAGAGGTGGAACCAGAGACTGAGGAAGAACTAGAGATGGAACCAGAGACTGAGGAAGAACCAGAGGTGGAACCAGAGACTAAGAACCTGAGGAGGAACCAGAGACTGAAGAAGAACCCGAGGAGGAACCAGAGACTGAAGAAGAAGCTGAGGAGGAACCAGAGACTGAGGAAGAACCTGACGAGGAACCAGAGACTAATGAAGAACCTCAGGAGGAACCAGAGACTAATGAAGAACCTGAGGAGGAACCAGAGACTGAAGAAGAACCTGAGGAGGAACCAGACAATTCCCCACAGACTGAAAACCAAACAGCTGCAGACTGTTCTTGTATTAGTGTAGGTGACGGTGGGCTTGTTGAGCTGGTTTCTGTGTTTCTGTCTGTCTCTTAACCTGAATGAAGACATGATGATGTTCCACCTCCTTCTCTATGCTCCTCCTCACCCTGCAGCTCCGTCTCCTCTGCCCAGCCGCTCTCGCTCCAGCTCCGTGGGGGAGTCTCTGGGTCTGGGGGGGGGGCGAGCCATGCGGGCGCTGGTGTCCCACCCGTCCTCCTCCAACCCGAAGCTCCTCCCCTTCAGCCGGGGGGAGACGGTGACGGTGCTGGTGCAGGAGCCTCGGAACGGCTGGCTGTACGGCCGCACTGACAGCAGCCTGCGGTACGCCCCCCCCCCCCCCCCCCCCCCCCCCCGTACAACCCCCCCCCCCCCCCTGCTCTGACAGGATCTATGAGACTACACAGAGCTCCTGGTGATACATCTGTGGGCCTCCACACACTGAGAGAGGAGCTGCTGTGGGAGGAGAAGCTCTGTGGCTGTCATGTGTTCAGAAGAGGAGCAGCTGTGCTGCACATCTCATTTATGTCCATTTATTTCTGACATTTATATTTGATAGTTTCTCAGAATGCCTCAGGTATCCATGGAGCTACATACATAGAGTAGCTGCATAGAGTTTATCTCCAGACACTAGTGAATCCAGCTGCATCTTCTGGTTGGATGTCTCACAGTACGAGCTCAGCTCTAACAACAGCTGGATCTGTGGACATGTCGTTGTCGTTGTCGTTGTCACTGTTGTCATGGCTGTCGTTGTGGTCTCCTCACCTGTCGCCTGCTCTCCTCCAGTCAGGGCTGGTTTCCTGCAGCGTACGTGGCTCCAGTCGAGGACTTCAACAACCTGTCCACCAGGTCAGGATGAGTCAGTGAGCAGCAACCCCCAGAGACAGCCTGTGTGAGACACCCCCTGTGTGTGTGTGTGTGTGTGTGTGTGTGTGTGTGTGTGTGTGTGTGTGTGTGTGTGTGTCACAGTGGCGTCTCCCTGAGGAGCCACAGTATGAACAACCTGCTGGATCCCAGCGACACCTTCACCGACCAATCAGAGAAGAGCTACGGGGACGTCCCGCCTCCGGCCACGCCCGACCGCAGAGCGTCCGTAGACGTCCGTCCCGTGTCCCCGCTCCCCGACAGGAAGCTGGAGGTTACCACGGAGACCAAGAGCTACGGCGAGCACCCCCCTCCACCCCCGCCCCCCCCCTCCACCACCGCCCCCCGCCACCCAGAGCCTGAGACGAGCATCTGTCGACTTACGACCCGTCTCACCCAACCCTGACCGCAAGGAACGACCCGTCTCACCCAGCCCTGACAGCCAGGTACCACAGACTGATACTACTGGTACTACTGGAACTACTGGTACTACTGGTGCTACTAATAGCAACGGTACTACTGGTACTACTAATACCACTGGTGCTACTGGTACTGCTGATACTGCTGTACATTTATCAATATTTACATGTACACCATTCATTATTACTACTAACTGTTATTTAAATATGATATAATGTATTATTAGAAAGGATGGGACCTTTATTACTGGATGGTCACATCCATCATCTATCCATCATCCATCATCCATCCATTTTTCCATCCATCATCCATCCATAAATCTATCCATCATCCATCCATCTATCATCTATACATTCATCCATCCATCCATCATCCCTCCATCCATCATCCATCCCTCCTCCTTCAGTGATGTAACCAGCACCTGACCTGATGTGTCCCTCTTGCAGACCTTGTCTCCTCTGGCTCCGCCTGAGAACCCTCTGTTCCCCAGGTAACTCCATCCTCTCTGTGCTCAGATCACAGAGCAGCTGTCTGTCAGTGTCAGGACACTAGACTGATCCCTGGACGTGTTGTGGTTGTCCTTGTCCCTCCAGAGGCACAAACCCCTTTGCCACCGTGAAGCTGCGTCCCACCACCACCAATGACAGATCTGCTCCCCGGATGCTCTGATCCACCGCGCTCATCTCCAGGAGAACGTACAAACATCTGTGAGATGTGTTGAGGAGCAGGAAGACAGTTCTGTGAGCTTTTTGTACAGTGTTAGAGGAGATGAAGTATTTCATGTTCTGTAGTAAACCCCAGTCTGTTCAGAACCACCAGCCTTTAAAACTCCCTGTGCAGTATTTAACATTCTGTAGAGTTACACATTATCTTTTGTTTTCCTATGAGTGATTTCTTGAGGGAACAGCTGTGCTTTGGAAAGGAGAGTTGGAGGAGAAGATCAATACCACTCTGGCGCTGGTTGACTTTGCAAAAAAGAGCCGAAGGCCTGAAAATATTAAAATCTCGCAGCACGTTCTTATTTCTGAGAAATCTCTCGTCTCGTCTCATCCACACATGTATGATGTGATGTAACCACAAGCAAAAGTTAAAGTAAGCAAGTTCCACGTTCCATACGGTAGGTCTAGCTGTGACATGATGTGAAGTCACGTATGGTCGGAGATGACTCTGTAACATCAGGAGCCCTCCTCTCATCCTCCACAGCTGCTCTACCAGCTGTAGAGCGCATCTATACCTGCAGCTCTGAACCTTCTCTGCTGCGTCTTGCTCCCATGTCGTGTTCATTCTAACAGGTCAAATCAGAGTTTCTCTTCGTGTCACAGATTGAATTTGACAGAAATGAATGTAGAAATGTTGTCCTGTCAACTCTGACTCTGGCCAGTTTTATAGAGTGAATAAGTTTTCCTCAAAGCTTCTCTGCCGTCTTCTCCTTCATCCTCGACACGTTTTCCCTGATGTTCAGTGAGTTGTTGTTGTTGTTGTTGTTGTTGTTGTTGTGGCTTTCAGTGTTTATGTCCAACCAGTAAAGAGACAAGTTATTACTCAAGTGGATTTTTTATTCTCATTTCTTACTCGGGCCTTTCTCTCTTCGCAGCTCGTCCTTACATATCGTTTTTATTTTCTACGTCACATCGGAGGCAAGGAGTGAGGAGGAGGAGGAGGAGAGAGAGGAGGTGAGGCGAGGTGAAGGAAAGGTGGATGTGGCAGAGGAGTGGGAGGAAAAGTGTGAATATCTAGAAATAAAACCAAAATGCACAACCTGAAATACACAGAGGACGGAAAAATAAGAAGATGGAGCAGTGAGTATCCTACAGCACTAGCACCACTGACTACCTTCAGGAAACCAGCTGATCCAGCATGTGTGATCAGATACGCTCTAGATTTATATATCTATCAAGGTCAATCCCTCCTGGACTGTTGCTGCAGTGGTCTGTAGAGCAGGCCTGGTCTGACTCTGTGTGTGTTCGTGCGTGCGTCTGTGTGTGTGTGTGTGTGTGTGTGTGTGTGTGTGTGTGTGTGTGTGTGTGTGTGTGTGTGCGTGTGTGTGTGTGTGTGTGTGCGTGCATGTGTGCGTGCATGTGTGTGTGTGTGTGGTGGAAGGACAGAGTGAGAGGAGTTTGGAGGTTGCAGTTACAAAATATGAATGCAGGGATGAAGAGGGAGGAGGAGGAGGAGGAGGAGGAGGAGGAGGAGGAGGAGGACGGGGAGGAAGGTGGGGGTGCTCCGGTGTCTCTACTCATGCACCAACACCTCAAACTCTGAAAGAGAAAAAGGAAAAAGCAACACGTTAGATCACGTGTCACGCATACATGAACGAGCTGCCTCCTGACATGTTCCCTAGTCTCTGACTGCAGCCCTTAACTAGCCATCAGTACTATTGACATAATTAACCCTTAACTAGCCATCAGTACTATTGACATAATTAACCCTTAACTAGCCATCAGTACTAATGACATAATTAACCCTTAACTAGCCATCAGTACTATTGACATAATTAACCCTTAACTAGCCATCAGTACTATTGACATAATTAACCCTTAACTAGCCATCAGTACTAATGACATAATTAACCCTTAACTAGCCATCAGTACTAATGACATAATTAACCCTTAACTAGCCATCAGTACTATTGACATAATTAACCCTTAACTAGCCATCAGTACTATTGACATAATTAACCCTTAACTAGCCATCAGTACTATTGACATAATTAACCCTTAACTAGCCATCAGTACTATTGACATAATTAACCCTTAACTAGCCATCAGTACTAATGACATAATTAACCCTTAACTAGCCATCAGTACTAATGACATAATTAACCCTTAACTAGCCATCAGTACTATTGACATAATTAACCCTTAACTAGCCATCAGTACTAATGACATAATTAACCCTTAACTAGCCATCAATACTAATGACATAATTAACCCTTAACTAGCCATCAGTACTATTGACATAATTAACCCTTAACTAGCCATCAGTACTAATGACATAATTAACCCTTAACTAGCCATCAGTACTAATGACATAATTAACCCTTAACTAGCCATCAGTACTATTGACATAATTAACCCTTAACTAGCCATCAGTACTATTGACATAATTAACCCTTAACTAGCCATCAATACTAATGACATAATTAACCCTTAACTAGCCATCAGTACTATTGACATAATTAACCCTTAACTAGCCATCAGTACTAATGACATAATTAACCCTTAACTAGCCATCAGTACTAATGACATAATTAACCCTTAACTAGCCATCAATACTAATGACATAATTAACCCTTAACTAGCCATCAGTACTAATGACATAATTAACCCTTAACTAGCCATCAGTACTAATGACATAATTAACCATTAACTAGCCATCAGTACTAATGACATAATTAACCCTTAACTAGCCATCAGTACTAATGACATAATTAACCCTTAACTAGCCATCAGTACTAATGACATAATTAACCCTTAACTAGCCATCAGTACTAGTGACATAATTAACCATTAATTAACCTAATTACGATCATACTGAGAGTAAGTGAGAGTGTACATCACCAGCGTGATATCAAACCCGCTTAACTCATTTTTTTTCACGTTTTTGGAAAAGAAGGAAGAACAGTTTTCAACAAAGATTTAAGAATTCATTATTCATCATTTCCTCAAAGATGAGCTGTTAGCAACTGGAACTCATGTGTAGAAATTCAATTATTTTGAATGAAAATTTTGAATGAGAATTGGCTTCCATTCAGCCTGACTGGTTCCTGACTGGTTCCTGACTGGTTCCTGACTGGTACCTGACTCACACACACACACACACACTAACTCTCCCAGAAACCTGGGGACTTGACACTCAGTCAGAGTCAGTGAATCATCAGTCCTGTAGCTCCGGGCGGAGCAGTGGTCTGCTCCGAGCTGTTCCAGCTTTCTCTCCATCTGCCGCTCTCAGCGGTGTCTCACCATCGATGCCGATCTTTCCGTCTCCGTCTTTGTCTGCGGCTTTGAGGAAGGCTCGTGTCTCATCGTCGGTCAGGTCCCTGCCCTCCTCGGAGAAGCCCTTCAGAACGAACCTGAGGGAGCGCCACAGAGAAGAGCCACAGGTGAAGAGCCACACGTTTCTCTCAGGGTGGCAACCATAGTAGTAGTAGTAGTAGTAGTGGTAGTAGTAGTAGTAGTGGTAGTAGTAGTAGTGGTAGTAGTGGTAGTGGTTGTGTGCCACTTCCTCACTTGAGCTCCTCCTCCTCGATGAAGCCGCTGCCGTCCACGTCCAGGACCCTGAAGACCCTCTTGACGTTCTCAGCGGTCATCGCCTTCATTCCCACCAACTCAAAGAACTTTTTGTGGTCGAATGTCTCTGCTGCAGGAGAGACAGAGAGCACTGAGCAGCCGCGTCCTCCTACTTCCTGTATGTTCTGCACACGACCACATTCAATCCTCTACTCTGCTTTGACAGGTGGTGTTGCAGTACAGTGCTGGTACTGCTTGTGTTTTTCTTCCTCTACTCATTCCTCTTCTGGACTGTCGATAACAACAAATGCAGCTCGATTTGATGTGCTGTTTAATATCTCTGCAAAATACAAATGTTTCTTGATTCAATTCACTAAACCTTGAAAAAGATCTTCCATATGAAACCAATAGGAATGAAATCAGATGAGCAAAAACAATTCTTAGAGTTCTTTACCTAGAGACTCTTTTCAACCTTTAATCTGGGGACACAAGTTCAATGTTCTCATGGGTTTTATAGTTTTTGTTCAATCATCATTCAATGATCATGATCCCAGAGCTGCCACTCACTGCTGCTGTCACCATGGCAACCATAGCAGTAGTAATAATGGTAGTAGTAGTAGTAGTAGTAGTAGTAGTAGTAGTAGTAGTAGTAGTAGTAGTGGTAGTAGTAGTAGTAGTAGTGGTAGTGGTAGTAGTAGTAGTAGTAGTGGTAGTAGTAGTAGTGGTAGTGGTAGTAGTAG
>CM055189.1:1162651-1170151 GCA_029224185.1 Karalla daura
CCTCCTCCTCTTCCTCGTCCTTTGTTTCGTCTTCTCGCTCTTGTCTCCTTTGATTTGTTCGGTCGTTGTCGTCGTCTTATGAAACCAATGCCTCCTGACTGCAACTGCTGTGAATTATTCATGTTCCAGCTTTTTATTTTTTAAGGACACGAGACGAGGAGGAGGAGGAGGAGGAGGAGCTGCAGGATGAGGAGCAGCACTGTCATCACAGCTTCTCTCAGGAGCTCTGAGGTCTGGTTCACCATGAGGAGCTCTGAGGTCTGGTTCACCATGAGGAGCTCTGAGGTCTGGTTCACCATGAGGAGCTCTGAGGTCTGGTTCACCATGAGGAGCTCTGAGGTCTGGTTCACCATGAGGAGCTCTGAGGTCTGGTTCACCATGAGGAGCTCTGAGGTCTGGTTCACCATGAGGTGGTGGAACAAACTTCCAAACACCATCAGTAGGAATCTCTCTACCCATCTTCAAGAATCTCTTGAAGACTCTCCTCTGCCAAGAGCACCTCCTTTCCTAAACAGTGCTCTACCTCCTCTTATATGAAAAACAAAAACAAACAAACACACAAAATTCTGTCCTATCCTTCTACTGAACCTCTACGTTACCTGTCTCATCTACCTGGACCATCGCCTCCTGTTGCGCTGTAAGCGCTTACACCGTCCCTCGACTGTGAGTCGCTTTGGATAAAAGCCGAAGGAGTGAATGTGAATGTAAACGTGAATGTGGAGCTCTGAACCTTTACAGCCAGTTACAGCCAACATAGCACAACAGGACCCAATATAATGTAATGTGATAGAACATGTTTTATTCACAGAAATAAAAAGAGACGAATGACAGGATGTTGGTGTTGAACAACAACACAAACACCAGGATTCACCCCAAACTACCCCTGAAGTATTTCCTGTTCCTCGGAAAAAAAGTACTAGAATAAAGAAGAGAAGTTCTGTTCAAAGACGTTCATGTTCTCGAAAAACAAAAAAGTTCTCAAATAAAAATGCTGCAGTATACACTCCAGGCCACTGGCCGGCGCTGTGGCTTTAACATTGATGTTGTGTTTTATATGAGGATGTTTTCACATCTTTGCAGCCAGTTTACGTACTGTCATGTTTTCAGGCACCACAGACATGTTGACAAACAGACAAAACAACACAACAACAAAATATTGTTTGATGTTAGTAAAGCTGTGACCCTGAGAACCACCCGGTGCTGCTTCAAAGCTCTTCTATCCCGCCTGACGACACCTCTCTTCCTCAGCCTCGCCACGCCAGCACTTCTTCTGAACAGTGGGAGGAGCGAGAGAACGAAGAAGAAGAAGAAGAAGAAGAAAACAGGCCACGAGTGACAGCAATAACTGAGGAGAGTCTGTTAAGGACACAGCCGGGCCGGGGATAATGAGGACGACGAGGTGAAGGAGCCTCTTTCAAAGACAAGTCTCCGCTTTTAACCCCGAGAGGGAGCGGATTGCACGTAGAAATACGCCAGGCAGAGAGGCAAAGACAGACCAGATTACTCGTCTTTCGAGCCTTCACCAGCCTTACATAACGTTACGTAAGGGCTGCCTGGCAGCCGCTGCGGCTCTGGCTCCTCTGGGCTTTCCCTCGTCACTAATCGCCAAACGCTTCTGGACTGGTTCTGGTTCTAAAAGTAGAGCCGTCTGCTCTGACAGACTGGCAGAGATGTCTGGATGTGACACCTGCTCGTTTTCAGGCGCAAAACCTGGAAAACCTGAAAAAAGAGGTGAGGAGGACGGGGAGGAGGAGGTGAGGAGGAGGGGGAGGAGGAGGTGTATTACTGAGAGGTGTCTTGTCTTGAGTCAGCGGTTACATCACCGAGGTCTCAGAGCTGGTCAGAGCTCAGCTGAGGAACACGTCCCACTTCCAGAATGAGAAGAAGCTGAGAAGATGCTGAACGCGGCTCAGAAGGAACGCAGAGTCACATCTCGTCTCCTCCAGTTAAACGAGGTGACGTACGGTCACGTAAAGTTAAAAAGGCTCTGAATGTTGTTTGTCTTCGCGTTGTTTTTGATGCGAGGTGACGTGGTGACGCCCCGTCATAATATTAATAAAATATTACGTATTTTGTTGTATTTATTAATAATCACATGACCCAGGACAAGGCTAAGAGTTTAGAATACGTAGATTACATTGAGCAGTCTGACAGAATAAATTTCAGATTACATTTATTGTGTTTGTAATCTGTAGTGGGATCCCCACTGAAGGTTATCAGCCCGTCTCTTAACATAAAACATGGAATAACAGCAAATATCAGGGAAGAACGAGCAGCAGCCACAAAACGTTTCCACCTTCATCTCCTCCAGAGAGAAAACAGTGAACCAGACTTCTGAAGCAAAGAAAACAACGTGAGAGTGGAACACAACGACTTCCTGCCTCTGCTGCCCTACCACGTCTCCATGGCAACAGGCTGTTAGCATGGTTAGCACGGTTAGCACGGTTAGCGCGGTGAGCACGGTTAGCATGGTTAGCGCGGTTAGCGCAGTTAGCATAGTTAGCACGGTTAGCATGGTTAGCTGAGACCTCATCTCGCTCTTTTCATCCGCCGACACAGTACAGCACATTTTCATTTCTAAGTTATACTCCAAGGCTGGACACGCACACGCACACGCACACACTCACACACACACACACGCACGCACGCACACACACATACACTCCAGACTGCAGCATCTAGGTTGGTGATAAATACACTTTTAAAGCGTGTTTGAGCTTCATGGCGTGTTACACTGTTTCAAAGCATCATATCAGGCTGTGTGAAAATAGATACAGAGTCAATAGAAGCCACAAACACACACTCACACACATGGATGTGCCCTTTGTGTCTGCCTTTTTCTTGCACACACACAAAATCAGAAACTCAGTACTGCAAACCGAAGCAAATATTTACACCCACGCAGTGTCCTCCCACACACTCCTTCTTCCTCTCTCTCTCTTCCTCTCTCTCTCTTCCTCTCTCTCTTTCTCTGTATGTAATTTTTCTTTCTTTGCACATTAACCTGTTTTCAGACTGCCTCAGTTATCTATCTATCTATCTATCTATCTATCTATCTATCTATCTATCTATCTATCTATCTATCTATCTATCTATCTATCTATCTATCTATCTATCTATCTATCTATCTATCTATCTATCTATCTATCTATCTATCTATCTAAATGATATGATTGCCTGTTGAAATAACGTGTGTGAGAGAGAGATACAGACTGTTACTATCTAACAGTGGCAATGCTGCTCCTCTCTCCTCCCCTCCCCTCTCCTCTCTCCCCTCTCCTTCTCTCCTCTCCCCTCATGAAGGAGGACCCAGAGGGTATGAGGAGCAGCGCCTCCCTCACTGCCACTGCTTTACTGACATCTAGTGTTACAAATCCAAATCACTCCTTGTCCTCCTTCATGGACTCTTAGTCTGTTTGCTCATTTGCTGGTGTGTGTGTGTGTGTGTGTGTGTGTGTGTGTGTGTGTGTGTGTGTGTGTGTGTGTGTGTGTGTGTGTTATGTGGAGAATGTGTGCTTTCTGCCTCAGGTGAGATAAGAGGCGACAGAAGAAAGGAAGAATGTTTGTTCACTCTACACGTGAAAGAAAACAGCTGACACGTAATCTCCAGAACGTGACTTCAACAAAGCCATATCACACACACACACTCACACACACACACACACACACACACACACACACATACACACACACACACACACACACACACACACACACACACACACACACATAGTGTCACTGTAGAAGCTATGGGACACTGGATTCACTGCGCTCTACGCTCCCCCACAGCAGCTCTAGACTCACAGTTCCTGTGAGAGTTCCTTCATTTTGTTTATGCAGCAATTATCTTGAAAGTTGTTTTAAGCTGAACATCTGCTTCTAAACATGATGTTTTTTTTGACCTGACTTCTTTCTTTTCAAGCATAGACTCTATTCAACAAAGTCACAATAAAATATAAAATATGTTTTTTTATTTTTGTTCTCGGTCCACTCAGTGGAGTTGATCCAGTGACAGTAGAGATCCCTGGGGATCATTGAGGGACCTGTAGACCCTCAGACCCTCAGACCTCTAGACCCTCAGACCCTCAGACCTGTAGACCCGTAGACCCTCAGACCTTCAGACTTGTAGACCCGTAGACCCTCAGACCTTCAGACCTGTAGACCTTCAGACCTTTAGCTGTTCACAGCTGTTTACAGCAGGTCCAGAGCCCCAGTCCAGCAGGTGCAGAGACCTGGTCCAGCAGGTCCAGCAGGACCTGGTCCAGCAGATCCAGAGCCCTCACCAGGACCTGCTCCATAGATCCACGCTGTGTTTACTCAGCACGTTCTCTGTGTTTCTGCTCTTCTTGGCAGTGGAAACATCGTCTCCCTCAGTTTGGCAGCCTTTCTCCTCCACCAATATGCATCTCTGTTCCTGTGCAAACTAAAGGCTGCTGAAGCATGTGTGTGTGTGTGTGTGTGTGTGTGTGTGTGTGTGTGTGTGGTGTAAATTAACAGTGTGGGAGGCTGCCAGCGTTCAACCACCATCTTCCACATTTTCAATATTTACACCAATCAGTCACATCCAACGTGGGAGTGAATTTGGGATTGATGTTAAAGCTGCTGCACACACACACACACACACACACACACACACACACACACACACACACACACACACACTCATAAGACAGAGGCAGTGAGAACAGGAACGGTGAAAGGCCACTTCCTGTAAAGTGCCTGGAGAGTCCCCGCCGGCCCAGAGCTTCTATTTTTGCGTGGGGGTTTAAAGGGTAATTCACAGCGCGAGGCGTCCTCCTCCAGGGGAGAACTAACCTCCTAACGACTCTCACAGGTGACTCGCATTACATTTACCTGCTCCTCAATCGACTTACAGCGCCCCCAGCTGTCAGTTAGAGGTAGAAACTGGTGTCCGCACAGTCCAAACAGGCTGTGTCCTACGCCTGGGCCCAACCTGGTGACATGGTGAGGTTTGTGATGAAATGTGTTCGGGTGTCTGCGTGTGTGTTCAGGTGTCTGCAGGTGTGTTCAGGTGTGTTCAGGCGTGTTCAGGTGTGTTCAGGTGTGTTCAGGTGTCTTCAGGTGTGTTCAGGCGTGTTCAGGTGTGTTCAGGTGTCTTCAGATGTGTTCAGGCGTGTTCAGGTCACCTGAGGACGCAGCAGAAGCTTCTTAGCCAGTCACATGTGGCTGGCGGCCTGAGATGGTTTTGGCAGAGGCCCAAACAAACTTCACGAGGAATGCAAACAAGTGAGAAAGGGAACCTGCTGTGGATTGTTTGGCATCCAGAGCCTCCCTGTGTGTGTGTGTGTGTGTGTGTGTGTGTGTGCCTGTGTGTGTGTATGTGTGTGTGATGTTCCTCTCAGTTCCAGTTGATGGTGGGATGTCTCTGCTGGACGCCTGCTCCTCACATGAACATCATCTACTGAGTGTAGACAAACTGCGCCCTGGCATCTCCCACCAAGAGGCGGCTTCTCATCCCCCCCCCCCCCCCCCCCCCCCACACACACACACACACACACACACACACACACTGCTATGTTGTTTCAGTGCCAAACAAGATGAGATAAACATTTGCAAGACAGTCGAAATATGTAAAGTATCTGTATATAATATTATAGAGAAAAGAAAGGGAACAAGTAATTGCCATGAATATCACAAGCCTATCTATCTATCTATCTATCTATCTATCTATCTATCTATCTATCTATCTATCTATCATCAATACTTCGTAGTTTCGTCGTGACGTCACGACGCACCTGCGTCTTGCAGGTCGTTGCGCGCGTGCTCAGGCGCAGGGTCCGTGAACACACCACCATCTGTTGTGTTCAGGTGACCGCGGCTTCCTGTTGCATGTTCCGCGTGAGTGAGAGTGTGTGTTCCTCCACGGACACACACTCTCACTCAGACACACACACACACACTCACGCGCGCGCGCACACACACACACACCCAGTCGGAGCCGGTCTGGGACCTGAGGCTCCTCTCCAGCCAGAAGGTTCCAGTCTGAGCTCCAGACTTCATCATGTCGCTGCAGCAGCTCCGGGACGAGAGGTGAGCGCTTCACCTGCGATCATACTAGTAACTACTAGTACTAGTACTACTAACCAACCAACTAACTAACGAACCAACCGGTTGATGAGAGTTTCTGTCTGTTTTGGAGCTTTGGCTCGCTCCGTCTCTGCGGTAGTGAAACCAGAGTTTGCAGAAGTCTGCTGTCTGCTCTCAGGTCCTCAGGCTGCTCTGCTTCAGTGTTGGGAGATAAATCTGTTAGACAGTAACCATGGAGGAGTCAGCTGGACGCTATGTAAACACTGTTTGTTGTTTTGTGTTGTTTTGTTAGATAACAGCTGAACCGGCTCTTTAAGTAGAGTTGAAGCCGAAGTTTGGGAGTAATGGAGTACATTTACTTACATTACAGTACTGCAGTACTAGATTACAAAATAGTTCCAGTTGTAGTTAAATGAACCAGATCCAGTTCAAGTATGAATAAAAAAACAAGAACCAATAAATAAAAAGGCCCCAAAAAGTATAGTTAAAAAACAAATATTGAGATTTTTATAGCTCTGAATGTTTTTCTCCAGTTCAAGTCACTCAGGATCGATTTCACGTGAAGGTGGATCAGATGATGGATGGATGGATGGATGGATGGATGGATGGATGGATGGATGTTTAGGGTGGGTTAGTCTAGTTCCTGTTACTGCCAGTCCAGATTCATGTGATGAAGGGAGAGAAAGAGAGAGATATAGAGAGAGAGACAGACAGACAGAGAGAGATAGAGAGACAGAGAGAGAGAGAGACAGACAGAAAGAGAGAGAGAGACAGAGATAGATAGAGAGTGATAGAGAGAGAGAGAGGGAGCGAGGGAGCAGCAGTCAGCAGATGTGTGTGACTCTGCTGTGATTGTGCGTCAGCCGTCCTCACTCGGGTGGTTGAGTCAGACTGAAATCAGTCGTCTTTCGCCACCCAGAGCCTGGGTCTGTTCACCCTGAGCTTCTGGTTAGTGATGGTTAGTTAGTGGGTTGAGAAGAACCCCTCAGCACTGAGGACAGGTGGATGTGTCCCCAGGAGCAGGAGGACACATGAGACAGATGTGTTCACCTCCATGTTGCCTGTCATAGCTGCTGCTCGACTGATGGCTGAGGCGAGGAGTAAGAGCATTCTGCTCTGAGCTGCTGGCTCCACTGTGTTCTAGAGGAGATCTGGAGGTCCTGGTCCAGGTCCTGGAGGTCCTGGTCCAGGTCCTGGAGGTCCTGCTCCAGGTCCTGGAGGTACCTGGGCTGGGGCTGTAAACTCACACAGCTGCACCCAGGAGGAAATGGGAAATGCAGCATTTTCTTTGATTCCTATTTGATGGCTTCACATGAAAGGTGCTCTGTGCTTCGTTATTATAATGATGATGATGATTGTTGTTATTATCCTCCTCCTCTTCCTCAGTGACTTTGACCAGCTGCCTGGTAACGTGCCCATCAGCGCCACCATCGCTGACATCGAGGAGACCAA
>CM055189.1:1175151-1195151 GCA_029224185.1 Karalla daura
CCCCCTGATTTCTCTCCTCCTCCTCCTCCTCCTCATCCTCTCCTCTGTTCTTATCAAACTCCATCACTCATATTTCATCCATCTCCACTCTCTCTCCCCTTTCTCCTCCTGTTTCGCCTCTCTCTTCCCTCTCTCCCCATCTCTTCTCCTCTCCTTTCTTTCCTTCCTCTCATTTTCCCACTCTCCCCTCTCCTCCTTCCTTCTCTCCCTCTGCTCTTTCCTCTTTATCCTCTCCTTCCTCTCCTCTCTCCTCTCTCTTCCTCCTCCTCCTCCGTGGATTACTCAGTTTTCTGGATGTTTGAGTGCTTTTGCTTTGTGTGAACTAGGATCAGTTGGTTATAAAATCACTAAACTGATCAAACAGCTGCAGCCTGTTTCACAAGGTTCGATGTGAAGTTTATCTTTTTTATCTTCTCCACAACACCATCAGTTTCCTGCCACAGAGACTCAATAAACCAGATGAAGTTCACATTTCGGAGGCAGAGGTCTCTCTGCTGACTGAGGCTGTTCACTATGTGGTTCCACAGGTTTTCTGGAGGTCTTGTTTGATGCTTGGCAGCAGTGGACCCCTCTCTCAGCTGTACATCTCTCTCTTGTAATGGTGTCGACCACATGAAGTGAGTCACTGAGGTGTGTGCTCTCCCCCAGAGGCTGCTGGGTCTGCCCACCTGGCTGCTCCTGGATGAAGCTGTGCGGATGTTCTTCTACCAGACGGAGCAGGACGGCCAGCACCAGCCCCGCGCCCTGAGGCGCCTCCGCCCGCCCACCCGCAAAGTGTGAGCCCTCAGCCCGGAGGCACTGCCTCAGAAAGAGACAGATCTAGCAGGGCTTCTGAGGCCTTCACAGACCTTTAGAGATGTTTGGTTCACCGTCAACAAGTCTGGATGGAGGAGGAGAGGAGGACCAAAAGAGAGGAATCGACACCAGAAAGTTCAGCTGTAGCTCTATAGTGTAGAACTGGTGTTTGCTCCTTACTTTTTGTCCAATGCAATGACAGATTATCCAGATAAAATAGTGATGTCATCACTGGTAGTGATGACATCACTGAGGTATAACCAGGAGTCGGTAGCGCTGATCTCCATTTCCATGTTGGTAGCATCGAAGCTTCATTCTGTTCACCTCCCTCAACATCTTCAGCATCAGAGCTCAGGTTCAGCCTCAAACCAAAAGATACGCTGCTTCCTCCTCCTCCTCCTGCTCCTCCTCCTCCTCGTCTCTGTCTTGTTTTGGACGGGATGACCCAGGGCAGGGACTGGAACACTCCATGCTCAGAGCTGTTCCATCTGAAGGTCAGGGCAGTCTGTGGTCCAGGGTTCAGAGGTCATCCAGCATCTATAATTCATGATAAAAGAGGCTTTTTGTGGAGCTCATCTGCATACGTGTCTTTGTGATGTGAGTCTCATTAAGAGCCCTCAGAGTGGGACCTCTGTCTGCATTGGCACCTCTGAGATGGGAAAATTACCTCCTTCATCTTCTCAGAGCTTCCACCATTAGTGTCAGTCCAGCACCATTAGCTGTGTTTTCTCTCTGGCCGGAGCTGTCTTCACCCCGTGATCTGACAGCGTTTCAGAGCGGAGCCACATCTGTGGTGGACCGCTCCAGCTGTGCGGCTCTGCAGTGCTCCTGCTGGAGCTCCTGCTGAATTTGTACTGAGGTTGCAAACAGGAAGTTTGCCGTTCAAGTCCAATTTCCATGAAATTCCGAATTAATGGAAAAGTTTGACTGCAGTTAAAGGGATGTCTTACGGAACATCACTGTAAGCTTAAGTTCTGATGTCCCATCTGACGAGTCCATCCATTGTGGACTAACGTAGAGTGAAGCAGTGAACGTGACTCAGCCTTGACTCTGGCCTTTGAGAGGATCCTCTCAGCCCGGCCACTTCCTCTTTGTGATTGGCCCACCTCCCTGGGAGATGTGGTAACCGGTTCCCCTCTCAACAGGAACTGATGCAAAGGTAGGCTCTGGCTACTTCCTCACCTGAGCCCAGTCGACCGGTCTGTGACGGGGAACTCTGCTGCTTCCTGTTTCTGGCGTTGCCTCAGACGGTCCTCTCACCGTCCCACAGACCAGACGCAGTGTGTGTCGGTCTTTCTGGGCTGGTGGCGCTCTGTGTGAAGCCCCGGTCACAGTCTTACAACATCACTCTGAGCAATATGTAAAAAAGCTTTTCCTCCCCCAGAGCGTCTTTACATCGTCAGAGACAGCTGCTTGTCCCCACTGTGGCGTGAGAATGTGTTTCCCTCCATGTTTCTGAGCTCGTCTGTTTCTGTTTTGTTTGGCTGGATCTGACAAGATTAAGTGAGTAAAACTTTAGAGATACGTACTTCAGGGGTTTATTACACCGTCTAGAAGGTATAGATGTTTCTCATTGAGAGTTCAGACCACCATGTAGAGCTTGCAGTGTCTGTAGGGTAACAGGACGACACGGGCCAGAGTGGAGCTCACAGCTTATGGACAGAATGTGCTCAGTCATGTAATACATGGCTGTAGTTTGTTAGATGGTGACTAAAGACTTGAATGCTTGAAGTCTGTGTGGGGATACTGGTTTTCTCCCACAGCCCTTCAGACCTCAGCCTCCTGCACGTCACTGCAGATCTGGTCCACACGCTCACACACACACACGCTCTTCCTGGATCAGTTCTAATAGAATCTGTCTAAAGACGTCTCGTACTGTTCTCTACTTCTGCTTCCTAGCACACAGAACCTCACTGCATCAGTGAACTGTGTTTCCTGAGGCTCAGTTTATACTTTTATGTTTTCTGTTTGTTTAGTCTGCTTGTAAATGAAACCTGAACGTCAAAGATCAGAAATGTGACGAGTCAGATCGAGCTTCTGTCTCCTGGGGGATCGTGATGATGGGACCATCCAGACCTGAGGAGACACAGGTGGACTGGCAGGAGCTCGGAGCTCCAGAACCCGTCTCCTCACTGATGGTTCTGTCTCTGTCTGTCCCACTGTAGGAAGTCCACCAAACCCAAGATGGACCTGTTCTCCTCCCCCAGAGCTGAGGTCAGTGTGCTGGCTCCCTCTGATGTTCCTCCCCCTAACCCTGACAGTCCTCACACACACACACACACACACACACACACACACACACACACACAGTATACAGTATAATGTAGGCCATTTGTACGTTACATTAAGTTTGTACAACCACTGAAAGCAGACAGATACAGTGAAGATCATGGATGGATGGATGGATGCATGGATGGATGCATGGATGGATGGATGGATGGATGGATGGATGGATGGGCGTTCCATTGTTTGTACATCATCATGTGAAAGCACAGTCAGATTTGACTTCTGAGACATTTGTCCATCTCTGTCACACTCCTCCTATTCCTTCTCTTCCTCCTCCTCCTCCTCCTCCGACCTAATCATCAGTTCTCGTCTCGCTTCAATTCCCTTTTTCAATTCCTGTCTCCATCTCTCCTTTCTCCTCCTCCCTCCCTCTCTCTCCCTCTCGCTTCGTCTTCTGTCAAGGTTGTGTCCATCTCTGTCTCTCTCTCCCTCTCTCTCTCTCCTCTCTCTCTCTTCCTCTTCCTTCACATCTCCTCATTTTGATTCTGTTCACGCCCTCTGGAACAAATGGACGGGGAGTCTGTGTTTATACATCCTGTGATCAGAGGTTGAAGCTGTGAAAGCAAAGAGCTACAAAATGGTTCTGGCCCTGCGTCTCACACTAAGCTCCAGTTTGACCCAGTTTCACTCTGGCCAGGGCCAGTTTGACCAGGGCTATTATGGGATGGAGCAGGACCACATGGTACCAGGGTTATTATGGGATGGAGCAGGACCACATGGTACCAGGGTTATTATGGGATGGAGCAGGACCACATGGTACCAGGGTTATTATGGGATGGAGCAGGACCACATGGTACCAGGGTTATTATGGGATGGAGCAGGACCACATGGTACCAGGGTTATTATGGGATGGAGCAGGACCACATGGTACCAGGGTTATTATGGGATGGAGCAGGAACACATGGTACCAGGGCTATTATGGGATGGAGCAGGACCACATGGTACCAGGGTTATTATGGGATGGAGCAGGACCACATGGTACCAGGGTTATTATGGGATGGAGCAGGACCACATGGTACCAGGGTTATTATGGGATGGAGCAGGAACACATGGTACCAGGGCTATTATGGGATGGAGCAGGACCACATGGTACCAGGGTTATTATGGGATGGAGCAGGACCACATGGTACCAGGGTTATTATGGGATGGAGCAGGACCACATGGTACCAGGGTTATTATGGGATGGAGCAGGACCACATGGTACCAGGGTTATTATGGGATGGAGCAGGAACACATGGTACCAGGGTTATTATGGGATGGAGCAGGACCACATGGTACCAGGGTTATTATGGGATGGAGCAGGAACACATGGTACCAGGGTTATTATGGGATGGAGCAGGACCACATGGTACCAGGGTTATTATGGGATGGAGCAGGACCACATGGTACCAGGGTTATTATGGGATGGAGCAGGACCACATGGTACCAGGGTTATTATGGGATGGAGCAGGACCACATGGTACCAGGGTTATTATGGGATGGAGCAGGACCACATGGTACCAGGGTTATTATGGGATGGAGCAGGAACACATGGTACCAGGGCTATTATGGGATGGAGCAGGACCACATGGTACCAGGGTTATTATGGGATGGAGCAGGACCACATGGTACCAGGGTTATTATGGGATGGAGCAGGACCACATGGTACCAGGGTTATTATGGGATGGAGCAGGAACACATGGTACCAGGGCTATTATGGGATGGAGCAGGACCACATGGTACCAGGGTTATTATGGGATGGAGCAGGACCACATGGTACCAGGGTTATTATGGGATGGAGCAGGACCACATGGTACCAGGGTTATTATGGGATGGAGCAGGACCACATGGTACCAGGGTTATTATGGGATGGAGCAGGAACACATGGTACCAGGGTTATTATGGGATGGAGCAGGACCACATGGTACCAGGGTTATTATGGGATGGAGCAGGAACACATGGTACCAGGGTTATTATGGGATGGAGCAGGACCACATGGTACCAGGGTTATTATGGGATGGAGCAGGAATAAACACAGACTTTAAAACTATAAACGAAACACAGCCAGAGTCCCTCAGAGCACGACAAACCTGTGGTTCTCGAGAGCTGAAATCCTAGAATCACACCATCGACATGTCGTCAGACCTCTGCTGAACTCACATTGACTAGACTGTAAGAACTGTTCATTCCACCGTCACAGTCCTGAACCTTCGTCCTCGTTCCAACATTTCACAAACCAAACGAATGATCGATCCAGATTAATCTACCTTTTCTTAACCAGAATTATGGGATGTCGCAAGACTAGACTTTACATAGAATTACATTACAACACTCTTCAGTGAAAGCATCTGCCAGTAGCAGCTGGCCTATGTCAACATTTATTTTATATCTCGGGTGAATTGTGGTAAAGCTTTTATTTTGAAGGGTCAGATCATTGTACAGTCCTTTGAAGTGTGTTTTCCAGCCGACATTTCAAAGTTTGTTCTTCCTAAAACGAGCGCAGCAGCGCAGGCCGCCCACGCGTCTATCGATCCCCGCTGCGGCTCTGATGCTGCAGCGTGACCTCTTCATGAGGCTGTGATGGAGCAGATGTGGAGCCACCTTCAGCCTCACAGTCTGCACAGACAGATGTTCTCGTCTCAGGGTTGAAGGGCCTCACTAGTGGAGGAACACTGGCCGTCCTGCAGCTCCACTCTCTGTTGAAGCCCAGTGTGTGTGGGCTGTCTCCACTCTGAAGCTCCACATCTGCAATCATTTAGAGACTTATAATTGATTAATTGATTGATATTGGACTATTGTGGTTCCTGACTACATATCTGTTCCTCTGCAGGCGAAAATGACAGAAGTATTAGAAGTGTCTGTGTTAGTGTCTGTCTGGGATGTTTCCTGTCATACCTTGCTAAAGAGATGTGATGAGTTCCCCAGAGGAAGTGAACGGGACAAGATGACAAACTGTTTCCTGTCCAGCTCAGGTCGACCCTCACCTGGAGACACGGCTCAGAGCTCAGCCTGGAGACCCTCATCTCTCGTAGTAGTAGTACAAATGATAGTAGCTGTAGTAGTAGTAGTGGTAGTAGTAGTACAAATGATAGTAGCTGTAGTAGTAGTAGTGATTGTAGTTGTAATAGTACTAGTAGTATCATCCTCTCATCATCAGTTCCAGCTCTTACTGAAGCAGCAGGTTTTATATGATACAGAAGAGAGAGAAACGTCAGACTTCTCACTGTGTGTGTGTGTGTGTGTGTGTGTGTGTGTGTGTCGTATTGAGTGTATTTAATGCACTTTTGCACTCTTTGGTGAATGTCTGTGTTTACACAGCCTCTAATGTGAGTATGGCAGTGGAGTGTGTGTGTGTGTGTGTGTGTGTGTGTGTGTGTGTGTGTGTGTGTGTGTGTGTGTGTGTGTGTGTGAGAGAGAGATCCTGCAGCTTTTGAACCCGTGTGCTTCATCCATCCTCTCTCTGAAGTGTTTAACTTTTTTCTAACCTCACACAAGACAGTGAAAGCTGCAGCTTTAGCACACACACACACACACACACACACACACACACACACACACACACACACACACACTCACACACACACTGCTATGGTGTTTCAGTGCCAAACTAAGAGCAACAGCTCCATGTTTCTCTCTCTCTCTCTCTCACCCACACAGAAGTAAAACATTGGTGTACTCTACTCACGAAGCAGCCAGCCTACTCAACTTTTATTTTAGCTCTCTCTCCCTCCCTCACTCTCTCCCTCTCTCTCCCTCCCTCCCTCACTCTCTCCCTCTCTCTCCCTCACTCTCTCCCTCTCTCTCTCTCTCTCTGTACCGTGTGTTCTGCAGCCTGTAGTGGCAGTGGCTGCTCTGAGCCTGATGGAGGGGAGCAGCTCCACAGCTGGCAGTCACAGTCGAATCCCCCCCACCCCCCGAATTACGAATTTCTAAATTCTAAAACTTCTGAAGTCTATTCCTGCAACATCCCATAAATGTCCCGATCTCCTTTCAACAAAATTCCACGCAACTTCTGCACGTTTTCAGGGCTTGACGTCCATTGAATAAAGCTGCTAGCAGAAGGTAGTAGAAGGTTCTACAGCTCCACTTCCACAGTGATAGATGCCTCCAGAGAACCAGCTATGTTCTGCACACACACACACACACACACACACACACACACACCCACACACACACCCACACACACAAACAGTGTGCATCCTGTGTTCTTTCATGTACGGATATTGAAGCATATCCTCCTGTGACCCTCCACTCCGGGCCATCTGGGAAGTGGGACAGCTACTTAATAAAAAACAACAGAAGTCACTTGCATTATAAACGTCAGAGATGGAGATGGAGATGGAGATGGAGATGGAGGGAGAGGGTGACGGAGGAGCCCAGCTCTGCTCTCCACCGCCCTCCTGCCACACTAACGAGCTGAGGGTCTAACGGGCTCATTAAGGTGGGCTCTGCGCCAGTCTAATTGTACCAGATGATTGCTGCCGGGGACGCTGGAGCCCCGAGGGTTGTGCGGCTACTTTTAGAGGCACAGGAGGGGCAGCAGCACAGAAACCTGCGCCGGGTATATTTAGACACAGCCGCAGAAGACGCTCCGGTCCAGAAAGTTACTGGAACACAGTCACAGGAAGTAGGCCGGCAACAAACAATCACCTGGACAGCCTCTTGGATCATAGATCGATCATTAGCTGGGAGAGGGGTGAAGGCTCAGGTCTGAGGTTGTGTCATGGTGGGTTAGAGGGAGTGGTGAACTGTTCTTACAGTCTAATCAAACTAATCAATGTTTGTAAGTTCAGCTGAGGTCAAACAATATGTCAACGATGTGCTTCTACAGTTGTGAATTTCAGCTCTGTAAAGGTTTTAGAACCACGTGTTTTTTGTCACCTCAGAGACTCGAGCTGTGTTTTATTCATGATTTTTCACAAAATAAAATCAACATTTCTCAAATTTTAAGTACAACTGCTACTTGCAGATGTTTCCACTGGCGGGTGTTTTGCATATGAGGCGTAACTCAACCCAAAGTCTTTACTCGATAACTTGTTCCTGCTCCATCCCATAATGACCCTGGTACCATGTGGTCCTGGTCCATCCCATAATAACCCTGGTACCATGTGGTCCTGCTCCATCCCATAATAACCCTGGTACCATGTGGTCCTGCTCCATCCCATAATAACCCTGGTACCATGTGGTCCTGCTCATCCCATAATAACCCTGGTACCATGTGGTCCTGGTCCATCCCATAATAACCCTGGTACCATGTGGTCCTGCTCCATCCCATAATAACCCTGGTACCATGTGGTCCTGGTCCTCCACTCTGAGGAAGATGGACGTCCAGAACATAGTTTTCTTAGATCTTTGAATCAGATGTAGAAACAGTTGAGTCTCCTCCTCTGTCCATCTGGTCTGAAGGGAACTGGTCATGTGACCCCTACGTCAGGTCACGTGACCTGGAGATGTGAACAAAGTGTTTCCATCCCACTTTGAGATCAGCTTCTAGACTACAACGCTATGATAAAACACTGTCTGCTATAATGATCTTAAAAATAGCAGCCCTGGATTCCGTGTGTGTGTGTGTGTGTGTGTGTGTGTGTGTGTGTGTGTGTGTGTGTGTGTGTGTGTGTGTGTGTGTGTGTGTGTCCTCAGGGTCGGGGTAATCTCGGTGGATTGTTAATCCAGCCAGCTCCCTCACTCCCCAGCTTCATTAATCGGCGATCAGCCTCTCTCATGTTCTGCAGACACACACACACACACACACACACACACACACACACACACACAGGTTCATCCGACTCTTAAGGTGTGATCTGTAAGAACACACCAGGTTGTGAGCAGCGATAGCATCCACCTGATTGTTTCTCAGTGTTGTAGTGTGTGTTGCTTCTCAGTTAAACTAATGACGGAAGCCTCCTGTTAGCATCTGTTAGCTTAGCTTATCTTATCTTATCTTATCTTAGCTTAGTTTATCTTATTTTAGCCTGAGGGGATTCAGTTCTAATCAATTCAAGCAGTGTGCAGGAGTTACCCAGACAGTCAGTTGGCCAGTAGGAATGAAAGCTGTTCCTTCTGCCCAGCACCAGCCATGTTTCTGTCTCTCTGACTCTGAATCGTTCCGGTAGAGGCTCCGCGTCTATTCAGGGATTCCCACAACCGGAATAAGGTTCTTCAAATCTCATTTGCTCTGCCTGATGCTCTGCTCCAAGCTGGAGAGTGTGCAGCTCAGGATCAGACTGAGGTCAGATTACATGACTCAGACGCTCTCCTGTTGTAGAGCTCTGCAGAAACCTGAGTGCCTCCTTCACACCTGTCCAGACGGACTGAGGACTCAATGAAGCAGAGGAGAATAGACCATCCTGAACCAACAGAACCTGAGGAACCTGAGGAACCTGCCCCTCATCTGTGGGACCGATCCTTGGGAGGAGATTAATGACATCAGCATCGGGTCTTTTAGTTCAGATTCGTCCTGAAACTATTTGGATAAAGATTCACCCAGTGATGGAAACACATTCTCCAGGTTCACATCTCCAGGTCACGTGACCTGACGTAGGAGTCACATGACCAGTTCCCTTCAGACCAGATGGACAGAGGAGGAGACTCAACTGTTTCTACATCTGATTCAAAGATCTAAGAAAACTATGTTCTGGACGTCCATCTTCCTCAGAGTGGAGGACCAGGACCACATGGTACCAGGGTTATTATGGGATGGAGCAGGACCACATGGTACCAGGGTTATTATGGGATGGAGCAGGACCACATGGTACCAGGGTTATTATGGGATGGAGCAGGACCACATGGTACCAGGGTTATTATGGGATGGAGCAGGACCACATGGCACCAGGGTTATTATGGGATGGAGCAGGACCACATGTTAGCAGATCTACAGCAGGAGCAGACCT
The DNA here is from genome assembly GCA_029224185.1 of Karalla daura. Classification (NCBI taxonomy): domain Eukaryota; kingdom Metazoa; phylum Chordata; class Actinopteri; order Chaetodontiformes; family Leiognathidae; genus Karalla; species Karalla daura. The sequence continues at coordinate 1,185,102 of CM055189.1, forward strand.
TACCTAGGATTATGGCTCCTACACCTTCAGTGGAAACACCTGCAAGTAGCAGTTTCATTTTTTCAATGTAATGGATCAACTGAAATGGATCTCCAGTAGTCACCCTGCATGACTCTGAAACTTTTGTACAGCTGCAGGTCCTAGAACTACAACTACAACTACAACTATAGCTTTCACTAACTAGAAGCACATCATCTGCATAAGGTTTGACCTCACTGACACTGATCACAGCATCTGATGGTACCTCCGTAAGAATAGTTCATCCACCCTCTCTCTCTATGACACAACCACAGTCCTGAACCTCTGCTTAACTTTCACTTTCACTTTTCTTATCACCGCCTCCTCCTCCTCCTCCTCCTCCTCCTCCTCCTCCTCCTCCTCTTCTTCACCTCCCTCCCACTACTTTAACCGCTCTGCTGCTTTTTTGGGCTGCCTGTACCTCTGCTGATTCTCTCTCTTAGTCTCAGTGTCTCGAGCGATTACCATGCCTAATTTTCTCTCTCTCTCACTCTCTCTCTCTCTCTCTCTCAATCTCTCTGCACATGGTTCCTTTTGTTTCTGCATGTGCTCCTCAGATTTGATGTAATATTGTAAGACAGTATAAGTAGCGTAATTACCACGATTACTGCTGCTGCTGGTGTGTGTGAGTGTGTGTGTGTGTGTGTGTGTGTGTGTGTGTGTGTGTGTGTGTGTGTGTGTGTGTGTGTGTGTGTGTGTGTGTGTGTGTGATGACTCTGCTGCTTCGGCTCCAAACAGTCAGCTCGCTTCCACTGATGTTACGTAGGATGCTCTAGCATATCACACTCACACTGCAGGGGGGCGACTTCTCCAAACTCCTCGTAAGCTCCGAGCTCACACACACACACATACTCATACACACACACACACACACTCATACACTCACACACACACACTCATACACTCACACACACACTCATACACACACACACACACACACCACGCAGTTGCAGAAACAGATCAAGTAGAAACAGAGGTACTGCAAGAAAGATATCACTCAGCACAAAGTCATTTTATCCATCAGTTATGTGTGATGATTAGAGCTTCTCACATCTGAAGCTTTGCTCTGTCTCTCTCTCTCTCTCTCTGTCTCTCTGTCTGTCTGTCTCTCTCTCTGTATCTCTGTCTCTCTCTGTCTCTCTCTCTGTCTCTCTGTCTCTCTCTGTCTCTCCCTCTGTCTCTCTGTCTCTCTCTCTGTCTCTCTCTCTCTCTGTCTGTCTGTCTCTCTCTGTCTCTCTTGTCTCTTCTTTGTTGGTGAAACAAATGTTTTGAAGATCTCTTAAATACACAGCAACAAATGATTTACAGTTTCATTGATCATGACAATGAGCATCAGCTGCAGCCCTAACACGCACACACAAACCGTGCGCACACACACACACACACACACAGTAAGCAACATTATTGAACGCTGTTACTCACTGATAGTAAAAGAAGAACATGAACTGATCCCTCATAACGTTCTCTCTTTCTTGCTGCCTTTCTTTGTCACTCCGTCTTGCTCTCTTCCACACACACACACACACACACACACACACACACACACACACACACACACACACACAGGCACACATCTCGCTTCTTTTCTCATCAAATTCTGTTTTCTCCCTTCTTCATCTCTTCACTTCTCTCTCTCTCTCACACACACACACACACACACACACCGCTCTTTTTCTCTTCAAACTCCAAAACTTTGTTTTACCACAAATCTCATCTTTATCATGTGAAGAAAACCTCCTCTTACCTGTCCGCTCTCAGCGTCTCTTCTCTTTGAGTTGAGTGTGTCCGACTCTCTCTCTCAATCCTCTCTCTCTCTCTCTCGTGTGTGTGTGTGTGGGCTCTCTTATGCGTGTGTGTGTGTGTGTGTGTGTCCCAGGTGATGTTTGACTTTCGCGGTAACGGCAAGGCGGAGTTAAACCTGAAGAGGGGAGAGGTGATCTTCCTGCTGCAGCGAGTCAACGCCGACTGGCTGGAGGTAAGAATGGAGAGAGAGAGAGAGGAGAGAGAGGAGAGAGGGGGAGGAAGAGTGGGAGGCAGAGGAAGACGGACGAAAGTGAGTGAGAGGGAGGGAGGGATGGAGGAAGAGTAGGTGGACAGGGAAAGGAGAGAGGAGCCAAGAAGAAGAGATGGAGGTGGAGGAGGACAAGGGGGAGAGAAACAGAGAGAGAGAGAGAGAAGAAGACTGAAGAGAGGATCTGGGAGACTAAGATGAGAGACTCTGGCCGGGTTGTTTCTTCTTGAATTTTTTGGTCAAAGTGCTTGAAAATGAAATTTGATGGTTTTACCTCGACTCCTCGGGGTGAGATAAGAAGCTCATAACCAATAAGTTCCGGACACTGGAGACATTACCCGGAATAATGGAGGGAGGGAGAGAGGGAGATAAGGCATAGGAGGCAGAGATGGAAACTGGGGGATAAACCAATAAAGATTGAATGCAGAGAGGACTCTGCAGGGTTGATGCCGTGCTTTCAGATCTATGAAAATGCTCCAGTGTGATTGTCTCACATGTCTCAGATCACAGCGAGGACCTCCGAACCCTCCGCAGCTCAGTGCTCCAGGTTTCCTCCCACAGACACACATGTTGAGGTGGGCTGGAGACGCTGCTCCTAGCTGGGAGGATTCAGGGTTTTGAGGTTATTTATCGTTGTATTTACATGCACCAACATTCTGATGGACCTCTGTTGGACACTGAGGCAGCACAGCTGTTTTATATTTGCCGACAAAGCAAATATGGCATGTATAAAGTACTATAAGGTACTGTATGCTGTAAGAAATACCTTGAAAACTACTGTGCTGTCTGTAAAATACTGTAACTACTGTAAAATGCTGTAGTGCAAATACTGTACATTATACGTCAATCACAGAGCAGACACTCACTCTTCCACACAAACATCTGTGTGGAAGAAAGACAGGCAACATAATGCATGGATGGACGGAGTCAGATCTATTATCTGTCTGCTCTTATTGAGCAGAGTTCTGTTGTTTATAGCTCTGGACTGTGGCTGAAAAGGTTCGAACAAGCACGAAAACCGACCTCCAAAGTTCAAAACTGCCTCAGTCCGACTCACACGGACCCTGACCTCAGGCACCGTACCGCCTCCTCTGGGACACCAGAGAAACACAGTGTCTCTGCTTGATTTCTAACAGCTGCACATGAGTGTCACAGCTTTTCATAAGATGAGGTAAAACCAGCCAAACTCCCAGGAGGTAATAACATTGAGATAGACATCACAATGCAGAAGAATACCACAAAAAAACACCTTAAGACAGAACAATGCTTCATTAGCGCAAATCACAAACAATCGGTTTATATGAGGACAGATTTATAGATTTGCTTCTTCTATCTTTTCTGTTGGTTTCTTAACCTGGTAAAGACAGAAAACAAAGACGATAACCTCCGTACGTTATGGAACAAACATGGAAATACAACTAAGAGCAGCTCGTACAAGTGCTGACTGGGAGGTTTCCTGCTCCACTTCTGGAAGGATCTGAGACTTCATGGACAAACTGGCCTGACAGACGCCACCAGGGGGCGCTGCAGACCCCCGAGCTCAGCATGGAAACCTACCTCTGCCCGACCCAGCAGGGCTGGGAATCATGTGGAAGAAAGCCGTGGAAGCTGCTGAAGTGTGTGAGGGAGGAAGGGAGAGAGAGAGAGAGGGAGAATCAACGTGGAGGAGGAGGACCTCTCCTCCCCCCGGCCCTCTGCAGATCCAGGGATAATAATAACCTGGTCCACGCTGCTCGGAGCTGCTCCTGTTGCGCTGCCGTGCCAACTTTTTGTTTGTGAGACTCGCGGAAAAGTTTCGGTCTGAAACAGCGGACCGAGCTGCTGACGGTGGGCGGGAAGAAAAGAAGGGAAGAAAGAAAGAAAGAAAACATGATGAAACCTTTTGAACGCACAAAAATAGAGAGAGAGGCCTGAGCAGTCTCAGGGAGTTGTGAGGAGAAAGGAGAGAGCGGCGTGTGCTCCTCCGCTCGTTAGCGTAGCTGTAATACTGGGGCCAGCCTCTCAGCCACACATTCGGCTTCATGATTTCCTGAAAGACAAAGTCCTCCTGAAGTCTGGGGTGCTGAAGAGGGATGAAGTGTCTCTGTTTAGTATTCTCCAGTTAGCATGTTGCAGAGAGAGAGCAAATTCATCTCAAAGTGAGTGAAAGAGGCTAAAAACTGGTGCTAAAGCCGGCAGGTCTCCCTGGAAGAGCTGGGGGGGATCGGATACAAAACCAGTCAGTTTTCCTGTGGATTCATAGAGCATGTGATGGATAGATAGATAGAGCATCTATCTATCTATCTATCTATCTATCTATCTATCTATCTATCTATCTATCTATCTATCTATCTATCTATCTATCTATCTATCTATCTATCTATCTATCTATCTATCTATCTATCTATCTATCTATCTATCTATCTATCTATCTATCTATCTATCTATCTATCAGACCTCATGGATGGATGAATGGAAAGATGGGGTTGGACATAAGGGACCGATAAATCCCACAATCTCTCACTCTTACACACACTCACATTCACAAACATACTCGGTCTTTCTCACACACACACACACACACACACACACACACACACACACACACACACCGTGTCTCTGGCTGCGTGCTCGTGTTCATTGCTGGCATCATCAGCAGGATATTAAAACAATATCAGAGACAAATTAGTCTGGAGACTGGTCTGCTGGCCTGCCTCCTCCTCCTCCTCCTCTTCCTCCTCCTCCTCCTCCTCCTCCCCTCCTCTCTTGTTCCTCTGCAGGGCACGGTCAACAATCAGACGGGCATCTTCCCACAATCCTTTGTGAAGATCATCAAGCCCCTCCCAGAGAGCGACCAGGAGAGCGAGGCTGAGGGACACAGCTACAGCTGCCTGCGCTGCCTGATGCTCACACCCTCCGGGGTCGAGACCAGGTGTGTGTGTGTGTGTGTGTGTGTGTGTGTGTGTGTGTCTGTGTGTGTGTGTGTCTGTGTGCGTGTGTGTGTCTGTGTGTGTGTGTGTGTTTGATTTATTTACTTGTTGTGTTTGCTTCATTTTAACTTAAAGGGGAGCTAGAATGAAAAAATGTTAGCAAGAACTGTAGCATCTTAAAAACACAGCTGATAGATTCGTTTGAGGCTTGACATCATCATCCTCAGTCTCTGGTTCATCCTCTGGTTCCTCCTCAGTCTCTGGTTCCTCCTCAGGTTCCTCCTCAGTCTCTGGTTCCTCCTCGGTCTCTGGCTCCTCCTCAGGTTCCTCCTCAGTCTCTGGTTCCTCCTCAGTCTCTGGTTCCTCCTCAGTCTCTGGTTCCTCCTCAGGTTCCTCCTCAGGTTCCTCCTCAGTCTCTGGTTCCGCCTCAGGCTCCTCCTCAGTCTCTGGTTCCTCCTCTGGTTCCTCCTCAGTCTCTGGTTCCTCCTCAGGTTCCTCCTCAGTCTCTGGTTCCTCCTCTGGTTCTTCCTCAGTCTCTGGTTCCTCATCTGGTTCCTCCTCAGGTTCCTCCTCAGTCTCTGGTTCCTCCTCAGTCTCTGGTTCATCCTCGGTCTCTGGTTCCTCCTCTGGCTCTTCCTCAGTCTCTGGTTCCTCATCTGGTTCCTCTTCAGGTTCCTCCTCAGTCTCTGGTTCCTCCTCAGGTTCCTCCTCAGTCTCTGGTTCCTCCTCAGGTTCCTCCTCAGTCTCTGATTCCTCCTGAGGTTCCTCCTCGGTCTCTGGTTCTTCCTCAGTCTCTGGTTCTCCTCAGGTTCCTCCTCAGTCTCTGGTTCGTCCTCGGCCTGTGGTTCCTCCTCTGGTTCTTCCTCAGTCTCTGGTTCTTCCAGGTTAAGTTGTGTTAAGTCACATGAAGTCGGTCCTCATACATAGAAGGCTCCGTGTAGAAAAGGTTGTTAGGCTAATGTAAGGTATTTAGTGAAGAAGGTAAAGTCACATAATCATTCCTGGGAGGCGATGCAGCCAATCAGAGTGAAGCTTGTGTGTGGTTGCCAGGTCAGCATGGGACTGTTGTGAGTAGCAGGAGAAGTGACTGTTGGCTCCTCTGTGCAGAGACGTGTGTGTGCAGGAGGACCTCAGCATCCAGCCCACCTACAAGGACCTGCTGTCTCGCATGAGGTGGGTCCTCTACCGCTCTCCTTAAAGGGATTTCCCCAAATTTCAATTCACCTAATTCCACTTCCTGTTATTCCCATTCCAATTCAGCATCCTCTGGGGGCGGGGCCAGTTTAATTCTAAGTCCAGTTCTTTAAATTAATTGAGTTGGAATTAGGAATGTGATGTTGCAGCCTGGAGGATCCAGTGATCCTGGTTTATCTTCTCTGGGCCACAGCAGGAAGTCCAAACATCGTCTCCAGGAGGTTATTAACTAGTTAACTAACTAGAAAACACCTGGTGTCCAGCCTTCACCCACAGATCCAACATAACCATTGTGTTTATTTCAGTGAGAGCGAGTTTTGTTTGTTGTTGTTTAGTTTTTTGGAGACAGTGCTTGTGAGCAGCCTCACACCTGTGGGAGGATCTGGACACCTCTCAGAGAAGGTGATAATGGAGGAGACAGGGGACGTGTTGGACGGAAGTGGCAGCTCCAACAGCTTCACCAACATCAGCCAGTGCTGCCTTTATTTACACCCAGGCACTGATCAGGGGAGTTTATATGGAAACTTAGAGGAGGTGAAAGGATGATGATGAGACCAACATGACCAAAGTCAGTTTCTGTGACATTTTTTTAACAAAATAAAAGCACGATTCCTAATGTCTATACCAAGTTTCTGTGATTCCCTCAGATATCACCAAAACATATTTTACTGGAGCATTTTTACCTTACATCACACCCTCTGTTAAATGTTCTGTTAAATTTCATGACTTTTATTTTGAAGGGTCAGCTCAGCTGTGGTGAACATGGCGCCCCCTAGGAGCAGCTGTGCTTCTTCAGATGTTGTAAATATTGTTTTTGTTAGGTGAAAAACACTCCTCATACCTGCATGTTCCCACCACAGCCACACCAGCAGCTTAATGGGAGCGTTCGTTCCCAGTTCCTCCCAGCAGTGACCTCTGACCCTGCAGCCCTCTCAGTCGATCTAAAGGGCAGATTAGAGCGTGTATTATTATTATTGTTATTATTATTATTATTATTATTATTATTTACTAGTTTTGTCCCCAGACCTCGGGGCTGAGCAGACCTCCGTCAGACTGTCACCTGTCAATCATCCCTCTCTCTCTGTCTCTCTCTCTGTCTCTCTCTCTCTCCCTCTCTCTGTCTCGCTCTCTCTCATTATCTGGTAATTTAGAAAGGTGAGGCAGTGATTATTTCCTCTCCGTTCATAATCAGTTAATTTCTTCCGCTTTATCTGCTCGTTATTGTTTTCTGTGTCGGGGTTGATGGAGCCCTGGGGAGGGAGGGAGGACAGAGGAGAGGAGGAGAGAGGGAGGAGAGAGGATAGAGGGAGGGAGGGAGGACAGAGGAGAGGAGGAGAGAGGGAGGAGAGAGGATAGAGGGAGGGAGGGAGGACAGAGGAGAGGAGGAGAGAGGGAGGAGAGAGGATAGAGGGAGGGAGGGAGGACAGAGGAGAGGAGGAGAGAGGGAGGAGAGAGGATAGAGGGAGGGAGGGAGAACAGAGGAGAGGAGGAGGAAGGGAGGAGTGAGAGGAGAGAGGGAGGAGAGAGGATAGAGGGAGGGAGGGAGAACAGAGGAGAGGAGGAGGAAGGGAGGAGTGAGAGGAGAGAGGGAGGAGAGAGGATAGAGGGAGGGAGGGAGGACAGAGGAGAGGAGGAGGAAGGGAGGAGAGGGAGGAGAGAGGATAGAGGAGAGGAGGAGGGAGGGAGGAGAGAGGGAGGAGGGAGAGAGGAGAGATGTAGTCCAGCCAGCAGAGGAGGAGGTCAGTGGATGTGTGATGATAATCAGACTCAGGAAGTTGGAAATTAATTTAAAAAAGTGAATTTAATAAGACGCCTCATCACATCAGCTGCTGATTAGCTCTGAGTTGATTTTATTGTCTGAAGGTTGAAAAATTATCATCACACACACACACACACACACATACACACACACACACACACACATACACACGCACACACACACTCACACACACACACTCGCACACTCTCACACACACAAACACACACACACACACACACACTCTCACACACACAAACACACACACACACACACACTCGCTGGGAGCGCGGCCTCCTTCCAGCGCAGCCATTTGTTTAGATCAGTGATTGTAATTTCTCTGAATATTGAAAACAAAATATCACCATCCAAACCATTAAAACCATCCAAACCATTAAAACCATCCAAACCATTAAACCATCCAAACCATTAAACCATTAAACCATTAAACCATTCGGCCTTTCAAAGAGCAAATGTTTCAAGGTTAGGTTGCTCCTCCTCTCCTACTCCTCTCCAGCTCCTCTCCTGCTCCTCTCCTCCTCTCCTGCTCTCCTCCTCCTCTCCTGCTCTCCTCCTCCTCTCCTGCTCCTCTCCTCCTCTCCTGCTGCTCTCCTCCTCCCCTGCTCTCCTCCTCCTCTCCTGCTCCTCTCCTCCTCTCTTGCTGTGTCAAGTACAACAACTGAGCCTAAGTGGAGCTACAGCCTGAGGGCACACACACACACACACACACAGACACACACACACACACACACACACACACACACCCACACACACACACACACGCACGCACACACACACACACACACACACGCACACCCACCTCCACCAAGGTCGCCCTATTTAGAAGGTAGGTAGAAGGTTATTTAACGCGCAGCACCTGAACGCCTCATGGAAGTAGAGCTGAGGACAACGTCCTCGACCTCCACCAAAGTTCTCCTCAGATGGATCTGAACATGGACAAGAGAAGCCGGGGCACCTGTGTATGCAGCTCATATGCAGCAACAATTCTGTGCAGATAACAGATACAGTGAAGTATATGTTTATAGCTGTTCAGACACATGGCTGTTAAGAACAGAGTGAGTAGAGCAGCTGGAACATGAGGAGATCTTCAGAACCACATGGTGACACCTTCTACTCTACTACAGCTCTGGAGTCTATGCAGGGACATACATGTTGTATTATTATCTGTACTAGGTATTATTATGATTACTATTATGATTATGTATCTGTGGTTTAAGTAAGAGCTCAGCCCGGGTCTCGTCCTCAGGACCGTCTTCGGCCTGGAGGACATCTCTCTGAACTACCGGGACCCTGATGGAGACCTGATCCGGGTCCTGGACGACGAGGACGTGCAGCTGATGATCCGCGAGGGCCGGCGGCGCCAGGCCGCCGTCCAGAGGCCTGTCAATCAGTTTCCATGGGAACTGCACGTCACGCTGACCTCCGACCTGTCCGTCTACAGCACCGAGGCCTGAGGTCCAGCTGAGAACCAAGAAGAACCACTTCTTCTCCTTTTCTCTTTATGAGAGCTGTAGACACATTTCTATCCTTCACAGTCCATCTTCATCCGACCTGCTGTTTGATCCTGTCCTGGTCAGCTGGTCACCTCTGGTCACCTCTGGTCACCTCTGGTCACCTCTGGTCACCTCTGGTCACCTCTGGTCACTAACTAGCTGGGTAGAGTGATCTCTGTTTGATCGATCCTTCATCTTCACATTTCAGTAACACCGTGCCTCGGCTGACCGGACGGTTCATCTCTGCTCTCTGGTGCTAACGTAGAAGCTATGGGCCAGCGGTTCCATCCTCAGATGGTTCCTCTGTTTTCAGGCCTGTTTTGGAGCTGATCTGGTGCCCTGCCATGCTTATCTGGCAACCACGCCACACCATGTCTCACCATGTTCAATCTGAATAAAGTCTGAGGTCAAAAAAGGATCTGATGTGAAGTGTGTGTCCCAGCCTGGTTCACTCAGTGGTAAACTAACCTAACCTAACATAAACTAACTAACCCTGCTAACTTCCTGTTTCATTGCCAGAACTAGTGGAGCTCTAGACCAGGTAAACATGTGAGCAGAACTAGTGGAGCTCTAGACCAGGTAAACATGTGAGCAGAACTAGTGGAGCTCTAGACCAGGTAAACATGTGACCAGAACTAGTGGAGCTCT
>CM055189.1:1200151-1220151 GCA_029224185.1 Karalla daura
GTGCGTGTGTGTGTGTGTCTGTGTGTGTGTGTGTGCAGGGGTGCACGTGCACCCATATACCCTCAGGAAAGGGAAGAGGGAGAGAAGAGGCTCAGCTTTCACTTTGAAAACATCCTGAGGGGGGAAGCGGATCCACTCCAGTGGTTCCTCAGAGTGAGGAGGAGGAGGAGGAGGAGGAGGAGGAGGAGGTGGAGGAGGAGGCGTGAGCCAACGAGCATTCAGCCCCCATCAACAGCTCCACTGGATGAGACAAGGATCCTCTTTCATTCATCTCTCTTCCAGTGCCGCTCGCAGCAGCTTGGAGCTCTTTAAATAGGACACGTTAAGCTCTGCACATGATCTGCTGCTGAACCTGGTGGAGCTGGTCCCAGCTGGACTGGTCCCAGTTGGACTGGTCCCAGTTGGACTGGTCCCAACTGGACTGGTCCCAACTGGACTGGTCCTAACTGGACAGGTCCCAGCTGGACTGGTCCCAGCTGGACTGGTCCCAACTGGACTGGACCTAACTGGACTGGTCCTAACTGGACTGGTCCCAACTGGACTGGTCCTAACTGGACAGGTCCCAGCTGGACTGGTCCCAACTGGACTGGACCTCACTGGACTGGTCCCAGTTGGACTGGTCCCAACTGGACTGGTCCTAACTGGACTGGTCCCAGCTGGACTGGTCCCAACTGGACTGGACCTAACTGGACTGGTCCTAACTGGACTGGTCCCAGCTGGACTGGTCCTAACTGGACTGGTCCTAACTGGACTGGTCCCAACTGGACTGGTCCTACCTGGACTGGTCCCAACTGGAGTAGTCCTAACTGGGCCGACTGGTACCGGCTGCTGGCCTCACGCTTCTTGCTCTTCTATATTATCTTATTAGAAGATCGATACATTAACACTGACAAGAGAACCCAGTGACAGGAGCTGATGTCACCTCCATGTTACAGTTGCTCCTCCTCCCATCTAGCTCCTCCTCTCATCTAGCTCCTCCTCTCATTTGACTCCTCCTCTCTCAGTCTGACTGAGGTCCATCAAACATCAGTCCTACCAGACTCTCCTCTCATCCTGGTGATGATTGTCCACGTCCATGTGGAGCTGCCACACTAGCATTCAGAGCTCAGGTGAACCAAAAACACAGGTAGTAACAAACACACACAGGTCATAACAAACACATAGGTCATAACAAACACACAGGTCATAACAAACACACACACCAGGTGGAGACATCTGACCTAAAATGAGGCCAGAGCACTAACATTTAGTAAACATCTCTTTGTATGTTTACTGAAACTTGTTGTTTCTTGCTCACTTGTCTCGGTAAATGGTTGCAACGGTTGTGATTAATCTTTCACATACTGGTAGGACTGGAGCTTTGCCAGGCTCCCAGTGCACAGACCAGTCCGGTCCAGTAGGCCCAGTCAACTACATCCAGTCCAGTAGGTCCAGTCAGTAAGTACAGGCCAATAGTAGGCCCAGTCCACTACATCCAGTCCAGTAGGTCCAGTCAGTAAGTACAGGCCAATAGTAGGCCCAGTCCACTATATCCAGTCCAATAAGTCCAGTCCAATAAGTCCAGTCCAGTACATCCAGTCCGATAGGTCCAGTCCAGTAAGTCCAGTCAAGTAGTTCCAGTCCAGTACATCTACTCCTGTAGGTCCAGTCCAGTCAGTCCAGTCCAGTCAGTCCAGTCCAGTCGCTCCAGTCCAGGAGGTCTCGACCAGTAGGTCCAGTCAGACCAGTTGAAGTTGGGACTGAATGTGTCTGTGACCTACATCTCAGCCTCCAGCACAGGTCGGAGGAAACTCCGGTTCAAAGCTGCTGCTGGTGCTTCACACCATCTGTGGTGCATGTGTGTGTAGGGGTGTGTGTGTGTGCGTGTGTGTGTCTTTGATGTGTACAGTATGGGTCTGTGCATGTTCCTGTTCTCTTCTCCTCTGACATCTGGACGGGTGTGAAACAGCTGTGTGTGCTGCAGTCGCCCTGTGGGATTTATAGCCTCCTATCCACACACACACACACACACACACACACACACACACACACACACACACACACACTCTGCATGGAACCTCTCATCTCTTATCTTCCCTCCACATCCCACCTCACGCTGGGACCCTCCCGTACGCGTCCTCCTCATCTCTTTAAAGGAGAAAATTGGGAGAAAATTGAGAGGAGAAAATTCAAGATGTGTGTGTGTGTGTATATGCACAGCATCAGAGCTGAGTGTGTGTGTGTGTGTGTGTGTGTGTGTGTGTGTGTGTGTGTGTGTGTAGTACAGTGTTCTGCATCTATACACGTGTGTAATTTGTGTCAGACATTCTCATTTTTTATGTGCGCCCTCGCTGCCTCTCATATTCCACTTTTCTCCTCTTTTCATCCCTCTCTTCCTCCTCCTCCTCCCCCTCCTCCTCCTCCCATCATCCTCCTCCTGAGGGCAGCAATTCATAATCAGGATCATTCTGGAAGAAAAGCAGTCTGTTTGTGAGGGGGGAAATCAGCAAACTCTTTAATGTGGAGCCCTTTCCTCCCTCTGCCATTTGGACTGAGCCCTGCTGGATGGAGAGCTGCAGAGAGATTTATGGGCCCTGACAGTCGCTGCACATCCTGCTGCTGCTGCTGCATCCAGCTGCTGCTGCTGCTGCTGCTGCTGCTGCTGCATCCAGCTGCTGCTGCTGCTGCTGCTGCTGCTGCTGCTGCATCCAGCTGCTGCTGCTGCTGCTGCTGCTGCTGCTGCTGCTGCATCCTGCTGCTGCTGCTGCTGCTGCATCCTGCTGCTGCTGCTGCTGCTGCTGCTGCTGCTGCTGCATCCTGCTACTGCTGCTGCTGCTGCTGCTGCTGCTGCTGCTGCTGCATCCTGCTGCTGCTGCTGCTGCTGCTGCATCCTGCTGCTGCTGCTGCTGCTGCTGCATCCTGCTGCTGCTGCTGCTGCATCCTGCTGCTGCTGCTGCTGCATCCTGCTGCTGCTGCTGCTGCATCCTGCTGCTGCTGCTGCTGCTGCTGCATCCTGCTGCTGCTGCTGCATCCTGCTGCTGCTGCTGCATCCTGCTGCTGCTGCTGCTGCTGCTGCATCCTGCTGCTGCTGCTGCTGCTGCATCCTGCTGCTGCTGCTGCTGCTGCATCCTGCTGCTGCTGCTGCTGCTGCTGCATCCTGCTGCTGCTGCTGCTGCTGCTGCTGCTGCTGCTGCATCCTGCTGCTGCTGCTGCTGCTGCATCCTGCTGCTGCTGCTGCTGCTGCTGCTGCTGTCTGCTGCTGCATCCTGCTGCTGCTGCTGCTGCTGCTGCTGCTGCTGCTGCTGCTGCTGCTGCTCTGTGAGGTATGCAAGGGAGGAAACTGAAGAAATCATCTGCAGTGAGTGTCAGGTGGTGTTGGAGGACGTGTTGAGATGTTCTGTGGCAGCATCCACCAGCATCTCCTCATCACTGGTCCAGCGGGCTCATAAAACTGACCTCTCTCATCTCTGTTGTAAGAAGCTGTCACCCTGGGGTCTCTACAAACCTCTACAAGATGTCAGACGTAGAACCTGAGGGCATCACTGGAGACACACAGAACCTGAATGTTGAAACAGACACAAGTGATGGAAACAGTTGGAAATCTGAAACTTTATATGAGTTGAACAACAAACTGTATTGGAAGCACAAGCCTGCACCGCCAGACGTCAGGGTCACATGACCCGCTCACTTCAGACAGGACGACTGTGAAAGTCTCTCATAAAACCATGGAAATGTTGTAAATGTTTGGGACGTCCATCTTGCTCAGTCGTTTCGGGTCTTTTGGATCGTCCATCCTGTTGGACGAGATTGTACAAATATTATGGGATGGATGAGACTAGATGAGACTTAACAAGAGTTACCCTCCAGTGGAAACACCAGGTCACAGTTCTACGTTGTCAACATTTAGGAGAGACTGCTATTACAACCTAAAGTTAGTAAATGTGACTGGCCACCCAGCTTCAGCTGCTCAGCGAGCTCTGGGATCCACTGAAACAGTCAAATCATTACAGTAAATAATCGTAATTAGACGTTGATAAAAGTCTGAACCTGCTGAGCTGTTCCTGGAGCCGTTGGGAGGCTAACAGCCCTGGACTTGCTCCTTCTTATCAGCTCCCATCAGGCCTTATTTATGGCTCTGAGCAACCGTGGCGCAGAGGTTTCTCTCTGTGTGAACGGGGTCAGGCCGGGGGAACCTGAAGGGAAGAGGAGGAAATTTGCTTCATGTCCTCTTCTGTCTGGGGCTGTGCACGAGCCAAGAGAACATTGATAAAAGCTGCAGACTTTACGGCCTGGTGTTATCTGATCTCTCCATCTGCTTGATGAAAGCTGGGAGGAGCCTCCTCGCTCCTGCTGGGCTCAGAGCGGAAGCCTCACCTGACCGGCCGGGCTGGGACTCGCTCTTCTGAAGAACTTACTTCTTATATATCTGTACCTGCCTATGAAGCAGGCTAGCAGGATAGCTGCCTCTCAGTCACAAACCTCCTGGCTACAGGTCAGGATCTAGGCCCACTCAGTCACAGCTGACCCAGACGGGATTTGACCTCACAACCTTCTGTCCTGTCAGACACGTTACTGATGCACCACGAGGTCCAGATAGCAGGTAACGTGGTGAATCTATCCCCTCATATGTCATGCATTTTAATCTGTGGGTTCCCAAACGTACAAATTTGGATTCAACATTCAACTCAATTTCTCAAATTTAGCTCATCTGGCAAAGAAATGTCACACATCACACACGGAAATGTTCACATGAAGTTCAATGTACCTGAGTGCAGAACCTCAGTCAGTGTGTGTGTGTGTGTGTGTGAGAGAGAGAGAGAGAGAGAGAGAGAGAGAGAGAGAGAGAGTCCTGGAGTCCTGTCCAGGTTGTTTTCTCCATGAGTTATAAAACACTCCAGTAAAGGTCGACATGCTTTACCTCTGCAGCTTTCTAAAGAAGTGAAGAAGCCGTTTCCTCTCCTCATCATTCTACTAATCTGTGTTCCTGTGCAGAAGCTGCTGTCTGCAGGGCCTGAGCTGATACAGAACCTGTTGGTATGTGCGTCAGCTGTGAAGGCCGAGGCTCTACCTGACTGATTCTGCACATTAGTTGTTCTAATGGCCCCATCTGTACGTGCTGAACTTTTTATTTCATGATTCATGTGAGCAAAGTGTACCGAGGGAGAGGGAGCGAGACCGGGGGAGAGACGGGCTAATTGGAAACGGTGCTCGCCTTGTGTGTGTGTGTGTGTGTGTGTGTGTGTGTGTGTGTGTGTGTGTGTGTGTGCCTGATGGACTGCAGCTCCCGTTATAGCCCCAGAGCAGTGATTAGACTTGTCTGTGAGCTGATTAATATTCTCCCGAGACGCGGGGCGAGGTGAGGGAAACGATTATGGGATGGACAGATAATGGAAAGATAATGCCCCCATGGATCAGACTGTCAGAACGGAGAGAGAGGGAGAGAGGGAGAGAGGGATGCAGGTACAGAGTGCGGCTCAAGTGGAGGGAAAAAATCTGTTCAAAGAGTTTTAAAGAGTGTGGAGAGCAGGGATGAAAGAGGGAGGATGAAAGAGAGAGGGAGACAGGCGGAAGGAGGTGGAGGAGGAGAGGGGGAGTGCAGGTGCTGTATGCACATGTCACATCTTTCATTTGGCTTTAGTTTTTTGTTTTTTCGGTCGGGTTTGGTGAGCAGGACCAGGACCAGGACTGACTCCACTCAGCTCTCTGGAGATGACCTGGAATACTCAGCTGTGAAGTGAGGAGCAGAACTTCCAGAAGCTTCTAAGGCTGGAGATGTAACCAGCAGCCAGGCTGATGGACCTCACAGATCTTAACTCCACTACAGCCACATAGCTGGACTCTCTCTGGGTTAGGATTCTCCACGAGTAGTTTTAGAATCAGGACCAGAAGTAACTTCTCTAGAAACATTACAAGAATATGAGTGATTATGTAAAACAGGAAGTGAAGAATGCACAAGAAGTAGTTTATTTCACATGAAATACGCCAACACGATCTAGAGTGTTGATGTGTGTTATTCTACAGTATGAAAATAGTAAATACTTGATGGAAAATATAATACTGCATGATATTGAATCTATACACTGTAGAGGTACTACATGTCTGCATGTTTGGTACATTACATTCACAGAAGCAAAAGAAAGCAATGTAAGTCAGTGAAATACACTGAAATAAAATCATGGAACTTTGTGAAATGTGACTAAGACGAAGCAGACAGTTTGAGAATCAGAGCGATGAGAGACCCACAGTACCTCCAGACTCTGTCCCTCAATATGTAAAACAATGAAATGTTTTTGTGGTTTTCTGGACCCTGACACTGTCCCGTCAGGAAGAAGCCTGCGATACAGCCTGTTTCTGGCAGCTTGACGGATGCTCGTGTCCCTGGTCCGGCTTTGTTTGTTTCCTGCTCCTCCAGGAGAAGGAGAAGCCTCTGGAGGTTAGGCCGGGGCCACCTCACTCATCCAGAGCTGGGAGTCCTGTCACAGCCTGACCTTGGCTTGTTCTGGCCCAGCAGACGCTAAACAGCCACGCGCCTCCCTCCAGGAGGGAGGGAGGCGCGTGGGAGGGAAGACCAGAAAATAGAGAGGAGGTCAAGAGGAGACGAGGAGGAGGAGAGAGAGAGATAATGAGAAACAGGAGGAGGAGGAGGCAGGTAGAGAGGGATGCAGAAGAAAGGAAGGAGGAGGAGGAGAGTAGCAGCCTGTGTTTGGTCAGCCCGGCGTGATCTATGCCAACAGGGAGAGAGGGAGAGGGAGGGAGAGAGAGAGAGAGAGAGGGAGGTAGAGATAGAGAGAGAGGGAGGTAGAGATAGAGAGAGAGACAGAGGGAGGGATAGAGAGAGGGAGGGAGAGAGAGGGAAAGAGACAGAGGGAAGGATGGAGAGAGAGAGAGGTTAGGGTTAGAGAGAGAGGTGGTACAAGGCCATGGTGGGGGGGGTGGAGGGGGGTTGGGGGGGCGGGTGGGGGTGGGGGTGGGGGGGGTTAGGGTTAGGGGGTGGGAAGCCTCACTGTAGTTATGAGTCCCTTTAAAGGAACCTTAAAGAAGAGAAAATAAAAACACTTTAGCCGTGACTCTGTTGGAAAAGCATCAGCTGACTGAACTGGAAGTTCTGACCGAGCCAGTTCAACCTCCACCTCAGTCTGACTGGGGGACTGGTCTGGTCCAGCCTCCATGGACTGGTCTGGTCCAGCCTCCATGGACTGGTCTGGTCCAGCCTCCATGGACTGGTCTGGTCCAGCCTCCATGGACTGGTCTGGTCCAGCCTCCATGGACTGGTCTGGTCCAGCCTCCATAGACTGGTCTGGTCCAGCCTCCATGGACTGGTCTGGTCCATCCTCCATGGACTGGTCTGGTCCAGCCTCCATAGACTGGTCTGGTCCAGCCTCCATGGACTGGTCTGGTCCAGCCTCCATAGACTGGTCTGGTCCAGCCTCCATAGACTGGTCTGGTCCAGCCTCCATAGACTGGTCTGGTCCAGCCTCCATCCAGCAGCAGGTCAGCTGGGCATCACCATCAACATACAGATCGCATTATGAGGGTTAAGGTTTGTTCTGCTTGTTTTCAGAATAAAAGCTTAATGTTTACATCAGGCTTGTGCTCTCCTCCTATTGGTTAGTGAAGCTGATCTGTTTTTTCACACACACGTTTGTTCACATCTGTTTGTTCACATCTGTTTGTTCCCACACACGAGCTGGTCTGAGTGAACCCCCTACCTTCGTGGCTCCAGCTGTCCGGGCTGAGCTGTTTCTAGAAGTTTTGCTGCTGGACATGGGACAGGTCCAGTGCTGGACCGTCCAGGGTCACACACTCACTGGAAACTCGTTCCCACTTCCAGGGGTCATATCTGAGAAAGACACGTGGACGTGACCTAGGAGTTCTATTCCAGGTTAGAATCAGTCTGGGACATTTAATTCCCAGAGAGGAATCAGGAATGCTGATGCTTGAGTGGACGCCAGCCCATAAGGTGTGTGTGGTCGAGTCTGGTTCCACCTGGTGGCAGAGAACCTCCAGGTATGAGCAGCTCATCTGCTGAATGGCAACCAGAAGAAGTGTGAATGAACTGGAAACCACCAGGAGACATCTCGCCAACATCATCTTCACCACAGCTGCTCCTCTTCCTCCACCTCACAAACATCTGGACAGGCATCTGTGATTACCACCACCTACTGGACAGACCTGGTACTCCTGGTCTATCATCTAGCATGTTCTCATGGATGCTGCCCAGGGGTTGTTCTGGGAGGGAGGACATGTGGATACGGTTCATCCCAGAATGGATTGGATTGGATGGATGGATGGATGGATGGATGGATGGATAGATGGATGGATGGATGGATGGATAGATGGATGGATAGATGGATGGATGGATAGATCGATAGATAGCAATTTACTAATACTTAATTGTGTCATAGTCACACACCTAAACAAACAGCACCTGAGGTGATGCTGAAACCAGTGTTCCATAGCTTCTATGTTTACATCAGAGGACCAGGGTAAGAACGTAGACTTGATCTGCTCTGTTCCAAATCGTCCAAACCCTCGCGTCTCTGTCTTTGTGGCATGCAGAACTTGTTTTCCTGCCTCTGGACGTCTCCTGGCGAGCAGATAGGAGGTGTTTGGGAGCACTCTTCATTTCTCACATGGTTTCATTTGAGTAAATCTCAAAAGTCTCAGCGAGATATCAAACATCAGAGAGGAAGAAAACAGCTTCAAACAGCTCGGTGTGTCTGAGCTAATCTGATTATCTAATAGTGTCATGTATAATAATGTGCCAGTCAGAGGAGCCGAGCCACTGCTCTTAGTTTAACTCTTTAACTGTGTTTTGAGGCTGATCCTGACGAGGGCGTTTTCATTCCTGCTAGCAGAGCGTTCCACATGCGTCCAGCTCCAGTACCTGAACCCCTCACTCCCTCCTGGACCCCCCCCAGAGAGGTGAACCTCTAGAGAGGTAGAGACACTACTCTCTGCTTCGTACGATCACCTGAACACTCTGAAGTGTTGAGCACTCGTCTCTGCTCTCGGAGGTCGGCCGCACACCTTCGAGCTAACCCCAACTGGTTTCTTATTTTCATCCCCAGTATAGTCAAGTTATATGTGTTTACATGTTATATAAGCTATATTTAGTAAGCTAGCATAGCTGCTACATTAGCACATGACAAGGACTTGACCTCCGATGGAATAGCTTCCTTCATGGATGGATTTTTTTCACTGTTTTGTTTTGTGTGACAGAAAGATGAAATTGATGAAATTGAATTGAGTTAAAATCCATAAAATGCTGAAGCAGCTGCGTCGGAAATGTCGTGTTAAGATTCCTAGATTCCTCACTGCTATCAGAGGCCCATACCACACCAGCCTCTATCAGAGGCCCATACCACACCAGCCTCTATCAGAGGCCGTACCACAGCAGCCTCTATCAGAGGCCCATACCACACCAGCCTCTATCAGAGGCCGTACCACAGCAGCCTCTATCAGAGGCCGTACCACAGCAGCCTCTATCAGAGGCCGTACCACAGCAGCCTCTATCAGAGCCCATACCACACCAGCCTCTATCAGAGGCCATACCACAGCAGCCTCTATCAGAGGCCCATACCACACCAGCTGCTATCAGAGGCCCATACCACACCAGCCTCTATCAGAGGCCGTACCACAGCAGCCTCTATCAGAGGCCCACACCACAGCAGCCTCTATCAGAGGCCCACACCACAGCAGCCTCTATCAGAGGCCCACACCACAGCAGCCTCTATCAGAGGCCCACACCACAGCAGTGAGCGGCTGGTTTATTTCTCAGCTGGACAGAGACGTTCTTTGAAGTCGTGGCCTCGTGTCACCGGGACGACTTTCTAAAAATGGCCGCCTTCTGTCAAAGGATGAAAAGTCTCTTCTGTTACATTACAACAAATCGAATTATTTTAAACTCGATTATCTTCATCTCGCGACCGATAAGGCACCGCTGTCCGCGGGAATCTTTTAGCATAACACTGCGCCATGATCAGAGCTTTTCATCGGAGGCTTTTCACCGTTTCAGTGGCTCTGAGCTTGTTTTCAGTCGGAGGCACGCATGGATGTGTCTGTGCGTTTGTTTCATTGCTCCTCTGGGAGGCAGGAATGACATTCCTGCGGCGACTGTTTCTGGAGATACGTGCGTAGTCGCCACATCCGCCATAATTGTCTTTTTCTTTCCACGGCTTCATAATTGACCTTTTGTGCGTGTCTAGCCATCTGTGTGAGTCCAGCCCTCCAGTTTGAGCATTTGTGTCTTTTTGGTGAAACTGTGCTGCTCATTGTTCTCTCTCTCTCTCTCTCTCTCCCTCTCTCTCTCCCCCTCTCTCTCTCTCTCTCTCCCTCTCCCCCTCTCTCTCTCTCTCCCTCTCTCTCTCCCTCTCTCTCTCTCCATCACTGCTGTAAGAATGACGCTGGAATGCGAGGCACGCGGTCCGTACTTCCCGTGTTTTCCACATGTTGCTAAGGTAGCACTTCCTGTCTCAGGAGCTGGGAAAATCCGATGCAGAAACTTGTGTGTGTGTGTGTGTATGTGTGTGTCCACAAACACACACATGGTGTACATAGAATAAGGGTCACAGACACTGATGAATAATTCACTGTAGTGCAGAGTGTTTGGACTGTTTCCACAGGTATGATACCTGTGGATATCGTCGACTCAGGATCCTCCAGACACAAATGTTGACCGTTCTACTTTCTTTTCTTAGTGCATGTGTTCAAACTCTCGTGGTGTTTCCTTCACCCATAGAAATCTACAAAACCTAATTATCACGATAAAAACTGTATTAGAAACACAGACAGAAACAAAAGACACAACAAACAAAAGGATTATCAGTTATATATCTGAGGTATAAAATGATGATGCAGCATCACTTCACTCCAGACAAGATGTGGAGCTGAACTTGTTCTGTAACTATAAAACCTATTAAAATATCTAATAAACATTGATTTGGAAGTCCATCTTTTTCCTAGAAGTATGGGATAGACTATATGACTCAACATCCTCCAATGGAAACACCTTGATAGACATTTTAGAAATATCACATTTATTTTGCTGATGATGGAGGACATCAACATCTTATTATATACTATTTACTCTTTTCTTGTCTGAGCTAATTAGCATTAGCATTTAAAGGGAAAGGCACTAAAACCGAGCGCAGAGAGCATGGCTGTCAAACTAGTGTGTAGAGGACGTCAACAAGGAGAAAGGAGCACGATACGACAAGAACAAATGATTTTGCCACCAAACCACGTCACTCAGGAGTGTTGTGTTGTGGGATTACGGACCGGAGCGAATCCAGACAGAATCTGTCAGGATGTAAACCTTCTACTGCAGCTGCTAGCTGTGTGGTGGCTGGAGCGACGGCCAGCAAAAAGAATCTGTGCGTTCTCTTTCATATTAACAGCTGTCAAAATAATAACAACAAATATATATATATATATATATATGTATATATATATATATATATATATATATATATATATATATATATATATATTAGTTTACAGCAGATGCAGAACAAGCATTCTGCATCACACACACACACACGCACACACACACACACACACACACACTGCTCAACAGTCACGCCAGGTTTGTGACGCAGTCACAATGAGAGACTGAAACAGTCTTCATCCTTCTCTCTCTCTCTCTCTCTCTCTCCCTCTCTCTCTATCTCTCTCTCTGGTCCTGACAGCCTGTGACAGTACGGAGTGGACACACACACACACACACACATACACACACACACACACACACACACACACACACACACACACACACACACACACAGTCACATTCTTTGAGTCTTAGTCACTTGCTCACAGAAAATGCCATTGTCAACATCCAGTGAAACAGACTGTCTGTCTGTGTGCGTGTCTGTGTGTGTGTGTGTGTGTGTGTGTGTTACTGTGTCTGTGTGTGAGTGTGTGTGTGTGTGTGTGTGTGTGTGTTTGTGTGGCAGCAGGCTGAGAGGGGATGCTGAGGACCTGCTGACCTGTGACTGTGCAGCTGTCAGTGGAGCTGCAGATGTGACAACATGACCCAGGTGTTGAGCAGGAGATGGCAGGTGACCAGGTGAGCTCTCTCTCTCTCTCTCTCTCTCTCTCTCTCTCTCTCAAAACCTCAAGAGAGTGAGAAGGAGTAAGAGAGGAAGAGCGAAACAGAGATGGATTGAGGTCCAAAGTTTAAGCTCAGCTGTACTGCTTGTTGTTCCTGACCAGCATCACCTCTGTCTCTGTCTCCGTCCTGTACAGGTCTCCAGTCCATCACAGGACACACGCGAGGTTCAGAGTCTCAGTCTAACTCAGGCAGATCAAGGGAGAGAAGCAGAAGGTGACGTGGTGGCTACACAGCAGCTAGAAGGAGCAGACCTGACAGACCAGAGTCAAAGAGAACTCGAAACTTCTTAGAAACCCTTAAAGATCATTCAAAGAGCCCTGAGAATGTGATAAAACAACTGAAGGAGCCCTGGACCAGGGGTGTGTCCAGGGGGTGCACCCCCCCCCCCCCCCCCCCCTCCCCCAGGTTCACTGGACCATCACCAGTGCTGGAGAAGAAGCAAACCATCTCTGTGATAGTGAAATGCTCCTCCCAGTCTCTCTGTCTGGCTCCCAGTCTGCTCCTCCCAGTGTCTCTGTCTGGCTCCCAGTCCGCTCCTCCCAGTGTCTCTGTCTGGCTCCCAGTCCGCTCCTCCCAGTGTCTCTGTCTGGCTCCCAGTCCACTCCTCCCAGTGTCTCTGTCTGGCTCCCAGTCCGCTCCTCCCAGTGCCAGGCTCTCACCTTCAAGTTGTCGTCTTTACCATAAAACCAGGAGTCAGAAACTCGTTGCCCTAAACCACTTGTCACACTTTTGACAGCTCCAGAGGATCTTTCTTCACATCGCCTCACAGGTTTTTCAGCGTTTTGACTGAAGCTTGTCCCAACACGCTGCCACACACGCCTCCGTCATGTCGAAGAAACAAAACTCCAAAAATCTAGTTGTTCCAACTAGTCCGACCGCTCCAGTACCCAGAGGTTTGATCAGAATCCTGAGACTGGTCGTCTGTTGACGTCCCTACGGTGGTTGTCTGTTGACGTCCCTACGGTGGTCGTCTGTTGACGTCCTGACAGTGGTCGTCTGTTGACGTCCAGACAGTGGTCGTCTGTTGACGTCCCTACGGTGGTCGTCTGTTGACGTCCCTACGGTGGTCGTCTGTTGACGTCCCTACGGTGGTCGTCTGTTGACGTCCAGACAGTGGTCGTCTGTTGACGTCCCTACGGTGGTCGTCTGTTGACGTCCTGACAGTGGTCGTCTGTTGACGTCCTGACAGTGGTCGTCTGTTGACGTCCCTACGGGGGTCGTCTGTTGACGTCCTGACAGTGGTCGTCTGTTGACGTCCTGACAGTGGTCGTCTGTTGACGTCCTGACAGTGGTCGTCTGTTGACGTCCAGACAGTGGTCATCTGTTGACGTCCTGACAGTGGTCGTCTGTTGACGTCCTGACAGTGGTCGTCTGTTGACGTCCAGACAGTGGTCGTCTGTTGACGTCCTGACAGTGGTCGTCTGTTGACGTCCCTACGGTGGTCGTCTGTTGACGTCCTGACAGTGGTCGTCTGTTGACGTCCTGACAGTGGTCGTCTGTTGACGTCCAGACAGTGGTCGTCTGTTGACGTCCTGACAGTGGTCGTCTGTTGACGTCCTGACAGTGGTCGTCTGTTGACGTCCAGACAGTGGTCGTCTGTTGACGTCCTGACAGTGGTCGTCTGTTGACGTCCTGACAGTGGTCGTCTGTTGACGTCCAGACAGTGGTCGTCTGTTGACGTCCAGACAGTGGTCGTCTGTTGACGTCCTGACAGTGGTCGTCTGTTGACGTCCTGACAGTGGTCGTCTGTTGACGTCCAGACAGTGGTCGTCTGTTGACGTCCAGACAGTGGTCGTCTGTTGACGTCCCTACGGTGGTCGTCTGTTGACGTCCTGACAGTGGTCGTCTGTTGACGTCCTGACAGTGGTCGTCTGTTGACGTCCTGACAGTGGTCGTCTGTTGACGTCCAGACAGTGGTCGTCTGTTGACGTCCAGACAGTGGTCGTCTTTTGACGTCCCTACGGTGGTCGTCTGTTGACGTCCCTACGGTGGTCGTCTGTTGACGTCCTGACAGTGGTCGTCTGTTGACGTCCTGACAGTGGTCGTCTGTTGACGTCCAGACAGTGGTCGTCTGTTGACGTCCAGACAGTGGTCGTCTGTTGACGTCCCTACGGTGGTCGTCTGTTGACGTCCTGACAGTGGTCGTCTGTTGACGTCCCTACGGTGGTCGTCTGTTGACGTCCTGACAGTGGTCGTCTGTTGACGTCCAGACGGTGGTCGTCTGTTGACGTCCCTACGGTGGTCGTCTGTTGACGTCCCTACGGTGGTCGTCTGTTGACGTCCTGACAGTGGTCGTCTGTTGACGTCCAGACAGTGGTCGTCTGTTGACGTCCCTACGGTGGTCGTCTGTTGACGTCCCTACGGTGGTCGTCTGTTGACGTCCCTACGGTGGTCGTCTGTTGACGTCCTGACAGTGGTCCTCCTCCAGAGTGACCAGCTGTCTGTCCATCCTCTAGCCTGGCCTGTGTGTGTGTGTGAGTGTGTGTGTGTGCATGTATGTGTGTGTGTTTGTGTGTGTGTGAACGTCTGTGTGTGCATGTGTCAACGTGTGTGTGTGTTAATGTGTGCGCGTGTGCATATCGGTGTGTATGTGTGTGTGTGTGTGTGTGTGTTACACCTGGTTCCTTGCATAAGCCAAAGCCTTGGAGGCTGCGGCACACCTACACTGTCAGAGTTTCCACTGCCCTGAGCACACACTGATATGCAGGCATGCATGTGTGTACACACACACACACACACACACACACAGACAAAAAGTCACCAAGTAAAGTCAAGAACCACAGAGATGCAAACACATGCTTAAAACCTCACCTGCATTCTGTTTTCAGATGTTGAATTGTTTAATTTCACGTTTGAACGTTTCCAGGATGAGATAGAGGCTGCAGCAGAACGTTTCTCTTCTTTTTTTCCTGGATCTG
Source organism: Karalla daura (assembly GCA_029224185.1). Taxonomy (NCBI): domain Eukaryota; kingdom Metazoa; phylum Chordata; class Actinopteri; order Chaetodontiformes; family Leiognathidae; genus Karalla; species Karalla daura. Next base: position 1,215,164 of record CM055189.1, read on the forward strand.
TGTTTCTAATGGTGTGTGACTTCACGCTCGATGGTTTACCCAACTAAATGTGCTGAATCAGCACTGAGCTCTCTTTAATCAAAGCAAGAACACATACACACACAGTCAAGCAGAAAATGGGACACCACACACACACACACACACACACACACACACACGCACACACACACACACACACACACACACACACACACACACACCCTATAAGAGGAGGGAATGACAGGGCAGCAGAGCTGCAGCGTAATAACCACCAGGCCACTGAGGACAACCCCGGATTAGAGAGTGACAGAGTGTGTGTGTGTATGTGTGTGAGAGAGAGATAGATAGAAAGAGAGAGAGAGAGAGAGAGAGAGAGAGAGAGAGAGAGAGAGAGAGAGACAGAGACAGAGAGAGAAAGAGAGAGAGCGGGAGAGATCAGGGTCACTCCAGAGTGAGTCCTGGGTGTTGGACTGGACCGTCGAGTGAAGGGAAGGAAGTGAAATGTTGCAAAGTTGTTGCAAAATAAAAAAACTCAACTCATCATGAAGGAATCTATCTATCTATCTATCTATCTATCTATCTATCTATCTATCTATCTATCTATCTATCTATATCTATCTATCTATCTATCTATCTATCTATCTATCTATCTATCTATCTATCTATCTATCTATCTATCTATCTATCTATCTATCTATCTATCTATCTATCTATCTATCTATCTATCTATCTATCTATCTATCTATCTATCTATCTATCTATCTATCTATCTATCTATCTATCAGCTCTCTGAGATGAGGTTACTGTAGGTTATGTAGTCGCATAATGTTCAATGGAGACTTCTGCAAAACAAACCAGCTGGAGTGTGTGTGTGTATGTGTGTGTGTGTGTGTGTGTGTGTGTGGGGGTTTTGAATTCAAAGAATTCAATAATAGAGCAAAAATTGAAAAATTAAAAACAACATATAAGTGCATGAAATAAATCATAATGTATACCAAGCAAATGGTTTATGAAAATGTGTATTTATATGTATTATTTATTTATACATGGTATTTGAGAGCCACACGGTGGCGCCGTGGTTTTCTGTGTGTGTGTGTGTGTGTGTGTGTGGAGACCTGGAGCTAACTGGATAAATCTCTCCACGAGTTTCAGAGTTTTGAGGATGTGGGGACAAGCACAGCGTTGCGACATGGTTGCGACATTAAAACATCCCCAGAGAAACCGGACACAAATATAAATAGTCGCGGTCGGTTCCTCTTTGTCTCCGAGCAGCATGGACGAGACCAGAGTGACGGACAAGTCAAAAAAGCTGGAATATGGGTGCTTAAAGAAGGGATCTTCCTGTCACACTGCTCTGAGAACCACAGGGACTGGGAGGAGAAATGGATAAACACCAACTTCTCCTTTCACTTCTGTAAACCTTCCTGAATGTGTGGAAACGAGCTAATGACTCGGTTACTGTAACCAGGAGCCCCGGGACAAATAGACCGGCTCTGAAAGGAGGATCTGGAATGAGAGAATATCTTGATCTCGGCTTTGATCAGTTTGATCAGTTTTCTATTCCTGGGCCCAGTATGTAACATCACGTCTTCATTCAGATGGATTCAGATATCAGATAGTGAAGAAGACAAATCTGAGCAGTGACAGAGTAGTGAATAGTTAACAGGTTAGTCAGGTTGCATCACGTCAGGAGGCCTCCTCTGACTCCGCTCCAACATCTCAGGCTGGATGGGCATGAAGCACGACGTCACGTCTATGTACACTCATCACAGTCACCAGCTTAAGTAAAGTCACGCCTGGTCACGTAGCACCGGGCTAGGTCAGGCTGAGTCTGGTCAGGACCCTCCTCTGATTCTGACTCAAACAGGTTAGTTCAGGGGCCACTGGCCGATCGAACCTAAAATCAAGGTCAAAAAGTGACCCAGTCTGGTCAGGATATCAACCACACCTGGATGAGTATCATTTGCATTTTAGCATATAAGTCATGTGATCGCTCATTTGAGTTGTCAGATGAGTATGAATGGGAGACACATCTGTAGGGGTGGACTGCACTGTACCCACATCGTGCATATGTAGGATTGGACCTGGGGCATTCCTCATGAAACCAGCGTCCCATAGCTTCTATGTTAACAGCAGAGGACATGGATAAACCCTCCACTCAACCACTCTGGGTGCCTTCAGAGTGTTCAGAGCGGTCCTGGGGATCTCTCCTCCTCTCCTCCTCCCAGCGGCTGAAGTCGGGGTTAATGAGTAACGGGCCGAGGGTCCCAGAGCAAACACACTCTGCTGCGGTATGTTCAGACCCTGTCTGCAGGAATGTTAATATTCCTCAGGACAAAGAACATTACTCACCCAGACACCTCCTGGAAGTGAGTCCACAGCCTGTAAACTCACTGTGTCCAGAGACGTCACTTCAGGCTTGTTGACCGTTTGTAAAGCTGTGAGACTCCAGAGTCCGGTCGGGTCAAAACAGGAAGTCATGAAGCTACAGGAAGTTATTGTGTCCAGAGCCAGAATGGTGGCAGATATGGAACTCTGTGTGTGTGTGTGTGTGTGTGTGTGTGTGTGTGTGTGTGTGTGTGTGTGAGATGGTAGGACCTGGGCTATCTTGACGGATCCCCTTCCCCCACAGGTGACAACCCAGATCAAATAAAAATCAGGCCGACGTCTGGTTTTATGTTTTATTCGAGCGTCCCTCTGAACCATGACCCTGGCTCACTGGTTCCACTGATCCTCTCGCTGCTTCTGAGTCAATGCTTGCAAATGTGTCTTGTGTGTGTGTGTGTGTGTGTGTGTGTGTGTGTGTGTGTGCGTGTGTGTGTGCGTGCGTGCGTGCATGTGTGTGTGTCTCCTGTGACAGAGGGCGACCCGAGGACAAAGACAGAGACAAGGCTGAACATGGAGCCACAACACCCCCACAGCAAATAACTGGGAGACCAAACCTCAGCCCGGCCCAGGCAAACACACCCAGGACAACACTATTGTGGTGTGTGTGTGTGTGTGTGTGTGTGTGTGGGTGTGTGTGTGTATGTGGGCGGGTGGGGTGTTCGGTCTGGGTTTCCTCCAGAGAACGAAACAAACGGAGTGGGGGAGATTCACTTCCCTGCAGGGACAGACAGATAATATTGACACAGTCTGTCACAATACGAGACAGACAGACCAGGACCTCCGACCTCCAGAGGACGCCACGGGACGTCTCCATCACTGGGCCATGTCTCTGACCCCAGCAGAGGGACAATCACCTGGGGACAGTAGGAGGACAAGCAGCAGAGGGAGAACCACCAGAGAACCAGAGACTGAGGAGGAACCTGCAGAGGAACCAGAGACTGAGGAGGAACCTGCAGAGGAACCAGAGACTGAGGAGGAACCTGCAGAGGAACCAGAGACTGAAGAGGAACCTGCAGAGGAACCAGAGACTGAGGAGAGGAGGAACCTGCAGAGGAACCAGAGACTGAGGAGGAACCTGCAGAGGAACCAGAGACTGAGGAGGAACCTGCAGAGGAACCAGAGACTGAAGAGGAACCTGCAGAGGAACCAGAGACTGAGGAGGAACCTGCAGAGGAACCAGAGACTGAGGAGGAACCTGCAGAGGAACCAGAGACTGAGGAGGAACCAGAGGAGGAACCAGAGACTGAGGAGGAACCTGCAGAGGAACCAGAGACTGAGGAGGAACCAGAGGAGGAACCAGAGACTGAGGAGGAACCTGCAGAGGAACCAGAGACTGAGGAGGAACCTGCAGAGGAACCAGAGACTGAGGAGGAACCTGCAGAGGAACCAGAGACTGAGGAGGAACCTGCAGAGGAACCAGAGACAGTGTGTCATGAACAGTTCCTCAGAGCTGTGAACGTTCAGTAGAACTGAGAGCCTGAGAACATGTCGGAGCCAGCTCGGTTCCCTCTTGGTTCCCTCTCGGTTCCCTCTCAGACCAGAGCTCCTCTCCATGTGGCTGAGAGGAAGCTGTGGCCAGGGAGGGTTTGGCTTTCACTGGTGTGGTTTTTATCTGATGCTCACATGGCTCCTGATAAACCCCAGACTTCAGGAGTTGACAATACTCATTTTATGTATCTATTTATTTAGTCTGTATGTCCGACTGTCCTATCTATGTCGCACATCCCAGGTCATCCTCTGTCCTTCAGACCTCTGCGTCCTTCTTCATCCATGTCATGAAAGTTGTAATAAATTCAGAATATGTGATAATATTTGCTCAAAAATACATGATAACATCAGTGACTATTTGCCTGTTGATTTAACTAGTTATCTCGTTATCAACTAGTTGTCTGGTGTGAAAACTCAGATTTCTACGTCTTACATCATCTTTTCTTTTGTCTTGACGTGTGTCGTTTTTTTTGTTGCTGCTCAGAAAAAATGTGAATGAGTTGACGCAACGAACTAGGTGTGTGTGTGTGTGTGTGTGTGTGTGTGTGTGTGTGTGTGTGTGTGTGTGTGTGTGTGTGTGTGTGTGTGTGTGCCCCTGTTCTGCCAGAATTAATACACTATGAGTCATCACCCCCTCAGGTGTAGGAATGAAATCTCTGACACACACACACACACATGTAAACATAAGAGGTGAGTCATGCAGGTGTGTCCAGGTGCCTCAGCAACACTTGTGCCTCTGCTGTTCATGTCTTTTATAACAGAGTAATAAAGCTCCGTCTTATCTCAACTCTCAGTGTTTCCAAATGAGCTCAAAGTCGTTCCAGGTTCATCTTGTACACTTATTGATCATAGTCTGATCCTCATGTATGTGAACTATAAGTGACTATAAGTTACCATTCTGTGAACACCTTCTTGTTTCTATGGCATGGTTTACGTTCCATTATTTCTGAAGTGGTTTCTGGCTGATTCATGCTCCAGTCTCAGTTTTTGACCGTACCAGGCCCAGTGCCTCAGCTCTCTTCACTGTTTGCTTCATATTTCATTATTCTGTTGTGGTTTCTACTGCATAGGTGACACACATTACATCCTCTACTGTTCTCCCTTTATTCTTATCTGCAGTTAATTATTTAGAT
>CM055189.1:1222651-1227651 GCA_029224185.1 Karalla daura
ACTAAACTAAACTAAACTAAACTAAACTAGACTAAACTAAACTAAACTAAACTAAACTAAACTAGACTAAACTAAACTAAACTAAACTAGACTAAACTAAACTAAACTAAACTAAACTAACTAGACTAAACTAAACTAAACTAAACTAAACTAAACTAGGTGACACACCATGGCCACACCATTCAATACAGTAGGTGATGATTTCTGTCTGGCACAGTAATCAAATGTAGAAATTGTAATAACTGTTAATAATGAATATTAATAATTAATATAATTGTTGTTATTATTGGGATGTATTGGATATTTAGTCATGCATATATATATCCTATCTGCAGTTCTCACTTAGCTGTGATGTCAGACCCCCCCCCCCTGCACTGACGCCCCCCCCCCCCCCCCCCCCCCCCCCCGTCTCTCTTTCACCATACGATACGGCTGTGTTGACGTGGCGGTGGCTGGTTGCTGTAGCGACCGGACGTTTCTGCTGAGCCGGCCTCGCCGTGCGTGACAGGGCAGCGGGGGGGGGGGCACCGCCCAACACACACACACACACACACACACACACACCACACACCCTGCATGTGTGCAGATGCCTATGCCTCACTCACATTAAGGAGACCTAGACTGCTTAAAAACAGCGTCTACCCTTGTTCTCTGGTGTTAACATAGAAGCTATGGGACAGCGGTGTCCCTCAAACATGCTACTCTACAGACCTTTCATAATGTTATTTTTAGGTCCTGGCTGCTCCCGCTCCTGGCAACTACATGTTGGAGGACTAGAGCTGATGTTACGACACTAATCGTGACTGGTCAGAGAGAACCTGACCTCCTGTCCTGGAGAAGAACTGAAGAGCCTGAAGAACCTGAAGAAGTTCCTCACGGGCCCTTCTCTCACCGGGCACCTAAACCTAAGCAGGCGTATGCAAATTATTTTGGAGATTTCTCCGACATCTGAGATGTACCTGGATGAGGACGTGATGAGGGGCAGATACCAGCAGTAAACAACAACAGTGTATATTTATTGGATATTTTTATTTTTTATTAAAAATAACATTCGTGACAGTAACAGTTGTACAACCAATAATTATCATCTTTAACATGTCTGCAACAATAATTACACTTGAGTACTGAAGGACTCCACGTCCCTCCTTTTTTTTATTTAAATAAGTTAAGAAATAAAAGTTTTTCATTTTCCCCCAGAAATCACGTTTTCTTTAAAGCATTTATACATACAGTGTTAGCTATAACTGGCTCACAGCGACCTCTAAAAAGCCACGTCTTTAAGACTCTGCTGGATGTGAGTATTCATAGCACGTTATCTAGGCAGGCATTTGGTTGTTATTCTGTTGTCGTCTGGCAGGACAAAACGAGCAGGTTATGGGTAGTTGAAGCTACAGTACAGGGTGGAGCACGTCTCTAGTCGATGCAGCATGATCAGTGTGTGGCTACTCCAGTGTTAGATACAGTTAGACTCAGACATCCTAGAATAACAGTAATGTTTGGCATCGAGGCCTGAGCTGCGCTCTCTGGTTTCCAGTTTGTCGTCCCAGTGTAGAAATCCAGTTCCTCCAGTGTCTCCAGTCGGCTCGTCCCAGTTAGCGCTCCAGGCCCGAGGCCAGTTCTCCAGTTCTGGACCAGTCAGTAGTCGAGTCAAAACCAGAGCGGCAAAGCAGCCAGTCAATGGCTTCGGGCTTCCATCCATCCATCCATCCATCCATCCATCCATCCATCCATCCATCCATCCATCCATCCATCCATCCATCCATCCATCCATCCATCCATCCATCTATCATCCATCCATCCATCCATCCATCCATCCATCATCCATCCATCCATCCATCCATCCATCATCCATCCATCATCCATCCATCCATCCATCCATCCATCCATCCATCCACCCATCATCCATCCACACATCATCCATCCATCCATCCATCCATCCATCCATCCATCTATCATCCATCCATCCATCCATCCATCCATCCATCATCCATCCATCCATCCATCCATCCATCCATCCATCCATCATCCATCCATCATCCATCCATCCATCCATCCATCCATCCATCCATCCACCCATCATCCATCCCCTCCACCCATGTGTCCGTCCACCCTAGCAGGGTTTTTGTGGTTCATTCATACTGTATGAGCTCCAGTGTGACCTCCTCCAGGAGTTTCTAAGTTTGCACTTCTGTCCAGGACGCTGGACGCTCCTCGGCAGCTCCTCAGCAGGAGGACAACGTCACATCCTCCTGACTTGTCCCCAGAGTGGCAGAAGAATCCGTCCTCCCAGTCCAACGAGCCCAACATGGGAATCCTTGAGTATTCCTTTGGTGCAATGTGAAACCTCTGGGCAGCTTTTACCACTTCCTGCCAAAGAGAAGAAGAAATCTGATTCATTCACATCTACATCCAAGTGTGGAATAAAACACGTCACCACTCCAGGCCCAGTGAAGAATAGTGAAGATTCACAACGTTCAAGTGAGAGAAATTCTGCAGAATTTGACTCTTACTATCGTGACAAAACTGAAACTTTACATCAATAAGAAATTAGTTTTTGTTTGAATAAAGAACTGAGTAAAGAAGAAAAGAGAGAGATGAGGAGGACAGACAGGCAGTCTTCACCACAGACAGCTCGGCCAGCCCGGGTCAGAGGTCAGGGGTCGCCCCCCAGGCCGCTCACCTGCAGCGCTACATGATCATGGCTCTGATGGCGGCCTTGCTGATGCGTTTGCGGTGCTTCCTCCTGCGGCGCGGCGAGGCCGGTCTGAACGGAGCGGCTGGTGGAGCGCTGGGGACGGCTGGAGGGGGAGGAGCCAGGAGGAGCCAGGAGGAGAGAGGAGGAGCCAGGAGGAGAGAGGAGGAGCCAGGAGGAGGCGAAGTGAGAAACATGACATGGTAGCATCACCTCAACTAACCTAACTTAATGTAACCTAATGTAACTTAATGTAACCTAACCTAACCTTACTTAACCTAACCTAATATAACAGGACTTAAGGTAACATATAATCTAATCTAACCTTACATAACCTAACCAAACATGACCTGACCGGACTCAAGGTAACATCACACAACCTAAGGTAACTACATACATCACTTGTGGCAATCCTAAATTCATTCCTATAGTAACCGAGTCCTTTGATCTGTCCTCACAATGTTCCTGGATGAAGAAACATCTGGTTCATCTGGTTCATCTGGTCATGAACTAACACCACCTGCTAACCTCCAGCTCCAGCTCGTCTCTTTGGTTTATAGGGACTGGATTTGTCAAGATTCAGGGAAGTGAAATTCAATCATCTTTTGTGTGTGTGTGTTTATTACAATGTCTAGAACATTTCTAGATACTTAGAAACTTTGGAAAAGATGATTTAGAGCTGATCTGAAGACTTACAAATGTCCAAAAATGTGGCTCTGACAGGGTTAAAGACTGAATAACTCTTTGATTAATGGAGAAAAGAACTGCTGGAACTTTAGTTTCATGCTGAATTAAACAGGCAGGAAGCAGAATGGTGTGTGTGTGTGTGTGTGTGTGTGTGTGTGTGTGAGTGCAGCGTGAAGGGCAGCTGATAACCTTGGAGAGTGTGTGACAAAGCGTGAGACCGCCTACAGGTCTGAGTCGAACACAGACGCAGTGGGAGATCCAGAGCTCCAGGGCAGGAGGACAGAGCTGCAGGACACGCGTGGATGAGAGGTTTCAGCATCACAATGTTCAGTGGGAGGATGTCCCTCCCCAGGAGGAGCTGGAACATCCAGCAGCTCTGGTCCAGCCCTGGTCCAGCCCTGGTCCAGCCCTGGTCCAGCCCTGGTCCAGCACTGGTCCAGCCCTGGTCCAGCACTGGTCCAGCCCTGGTCCAGCCCTGGTCCAGCCCTGGTCCAGCCCTGGTCCAGCACTGGTCCAGCCCTGGTCCAGCCCTGGTCCAGCACTGGTCCAGCCCTGGTCCAGCCCTGGTCCAGCCCTGGTCCAGCTCTGATCCAGCTCTGATTCAGCACTGGTCCAGCTCTGGTCCAGCCCTGGTCCAGCTCTGGTCCAGCCCTGGTCCAGCTCTGGTCCAGCCCTGGTCCAGCTCTGGTCCAGCTCTGGTCCGGGAGCTCTACCTACCCTGTCCCATCACGGTCCTATTGTGTTTAGTTATCTAACAAGTTTCCCCTGCCTCAGTGGTCCCTGAAACAGCCAGCTACATAGACACTACACACACACACACACACACACACACACACACACACACACACACACACACACACACACCTGTTCTTAGCGTGGTGGTCTTTTCCCGCTGCTGAGGATCCAGATCTCGATCCAGTTCGCTCTGCACCACCTCCAGAGTCTTCCTCCTCCTCTCCTCCTCCGTCCAACCTCTGACGCCGCCGCTCACGTTAGAGTCTCTCTCTGCCGTCTGATTGGTCGGCTCGGCCCGGCCAGAGGCTCCGCCCTCCCTGTCCTTCCCTTCGCTCCCTCCTCTGCTTGTTGCTGTTGTTGCTGCGGTTTTACTCTCAGTCCGTCTGCGCTGCGGGCTCTCGGTGTGCGTGGCTGAGTCTCTCTGACTGGTCGTCATGGCGACGGTGGGCTCCTGTTGGGATGTGGGAGGCGGAGCCTGTGGCGGCGGCGGCGTCGGGCTGCCTGACGGAGGCAGGGCGGCGCTGTCCGACTGGGGCGCGTGGAGCCGGTGCTGCGTCCTCAGCTCCTGGTCCTGCAGCCTGCGGGGGTGCTGGTACTGGTGGGTGACGGCGGGCAGCGGCTGGTGGTACTGGTGGTACTGGTGGGTGACGGCGGGCAGCGGCTGGTGCTGCTGCTGCTGAGGGCGGGGCTCTCCGCCCAGGTGCGTAGCGCCCTCCTCCCTGCTCCCCTCATACCCGCTCCCGTGGCCGGCCGGCGGCTGCGTCTGCGTGCTGGCCACGAGGCCGTGCTCGGCCCGGGCCCCGGGCCCCCAGGGGCCGGCGGCGCTCAGAGCTCCGCCCCCCCCCCCGCAGGCCTGCGTCCGGCGGGGGGCGCGGCGGCGTCCAGT
>CM055189.1:1237651-1240151 GCA_029224185.1 Karalla daura
GGATCACGTCACGTCTCCTCTGAGCCGTCTCGGTCGGTGACTTTAAACAGCAGCAGGGTAATTATCTTTATCTCAGCGATGCAGACTCTCTCTGGTTGCTCAACCTCTCACCAGAGCGTAACCACGGCGATGCCACAGGAGGGACCAAGCAGGAATCTTTGGGAGATAAAACAGGTAAAGACACCTGAGAGCTTGTCCTCCTCGCTGCAGCGATCCAGGCCGGGGCGTGACTCCACACTCTGTCAGACCTTCCTTCTTATTTTCTGTTTGTTGTTTTTACAGATTTGGCTGCAGGTGAAACAACGCAGGTCTGCACAGAACAGAACCGAAGAAGCTGCAGCCCGAGGACAGATCTTCTGATGAAAGGAGCACAGTGCCATGAACAATCTGATGTGGCTCAGAGAGGAGAGCTCCAGAGCTAAAATTAACTGCAACAGTTTTTGGAGATGACTCATCTGTCAATCACTTTCTCCATTAATCGATTAGCTGCTTCCTTACAAAATGGCTCTAGAACAGTGTAAATGGTTGATGCCGAGATAGCATCTTTAAATGCATTTTATTGGTCTTTTTTTTCTATTTTCTGTCATTAACGACTAAAGAAACCACAAAATATTCATGTTTATGAAGCTGAGATCTAAAGACTGACTCATCTTCTCAAAAGCTGTTTTAAAATGCTTTAATTGACTGATTAACAGTCAATCAATCAGTTACTTGTTGCTGCTCTGGCTAAAATATACATTTAGTGATTCTCAAACAATCCTTAAAGTCCAGGAACATTTACAGCAGAAGTTCCAGGCTGAAACGAAATACTGGAGGTGCACAACATGCAACTCATGCATAGATATATGACAGATAGAGCTGCTCCAGGTACCAACACAGGCTTCACATACCAACAGCTAGTGCACGTAGTGGGTGATGGAATGAAACAATAATCCACGTTATAAAGAGAAGAACTGTATCGTCACTGCTGAGAAACAAAAAAACAGTCTGACGTGTCAACTGAAAATGTTTGGCCTCGTTATGATTTCCTTTTTCTTTTCTTCTTTTGCTTTTGTACAAATATCAGTGTGAGTATCGTATCTGTGTGACTACCGGTCTGAGTGGACCAGCTACAGTAGGAACAGTTTCAGCCTCAGCAGAGCCTCAGCAGAGCCTCAGCAGAGCCTCAGCAGAACCTCAGCAGAACCTCAGCAGAGCCTCAGCAGAACCTCAGCAGAGCCTCAGCAGAGCCTCAGCAGAGCCTCAGCAAAACCTCAGCAGAGCCTCAGCAGAGCCTCAGCAGAACCTCAGCAGAACCTCAGCAGAGCCTCAGCAGAACCTCAGCAGAGCCTCAGCAGAGCCTCAGCAGAACCTCAGCAGAACCTCAGCAGAACCTCAGCAGAGCCTCAGCAGAGCCTCAGCAAAACCTCAGCAGAACCTCAGCAGCTGGGCCAGGAGCCAAGGCCCTGCCTCCTCCTCACCAGCCTCCTCCTCTCCCACCTCCTCCTCACTAGCCTCTTCCGCTCCTGTCTCCTCCTCACCAGCCTCCACCTCTCCCATCTCCTCCTCACCCGCCTCCTCCTCACCCGCCTCCTCCTCACCTGCCTCCTCCTTACCGGCCTCCCCCTCTCCCACCTCCTCCTCACCCACCTCCCCCCTCTGACTGCAACGACTCCTCCTAGCTACACCTCAGGGAGCCACAGTCACAAACCTCTGTGGAGGCTGGACCAGCCTCTGAGGTAAAGCTGCAGCAACTGAGAGAACTTTGTTTGAGAAGGATTTCAACAAATTCAGTCTAAATTCTCTCTTCTGCTTCTTGAATGTGAACATTTTCTGTTTCTGTAGCCTCTGAGGCAGGAAATAGAAACGCGTCATTTAAAGACCTGAAGCTGGTAATTATATAACTATTATGAAGTTTTACGTCCTTTTTTAACCCAAGCAACAAATGGATAGATCCATCGAGATGAAGGACTAGAGAAACAGTCATCAGACTGCTCGTCTGCTGCAGACCAGCTCTAGATGTACAGCATCTAGATGTGACGCACTCTACATAAAGCTGAACGGAGGCAAAGCCCAAACTGAGCCAACGGTAAACAGAGAGGGGGAGGGGATGGGGGGTGGGGGGGGGGAGAGAGAGAAACCGGTCGCTCCAATGACAGGCAGCACAGTCATGGAGGGAAAACAAGATCACACACACACACCCACACACACACACACACACACACACACACACACACACACTCACACACAGTACAGTACAGTGTTGTCTGCCCTGCAGTTAAACTGTTGCACAAAACATCCTGCACAGCTAGAAGAAGGCCCCGAGGGCGGGTGGGGTGGGGGGGTGGAGGGGGGGGGGTGTCGAGCGCTCCTCTCCAGTGGGAGGAACACTCTCACCACTCAGGCAGCCCGTCCCCATGACTGTCAGCGCCCCTGTGACATGTCACAGTCAGAGGTTCAGCGTGAGCAACCGTATGACCCCCCCCCAGACCCCAGCACCCCCCCCACCACCATATGACCC
>CM055189.1:1242651-1243833 GCA_029224185.1 Karalla daura
GCCTGTCTCTGTCTCCTCTCGTCTTGTCCTCTGCAGGCTGGGCTCGCAGACTGTTCCGTCTCTCCGCCTGTCGCCGCTGCGCTCTGGACGCGTCCTGCGCGCTGAGCCGCTTTTGGTGAGAGCGGCGGGACCTGCCTCACGGCGCGGTCAAGGCGGCGCGAGCCAACAGGAAGCGAGGGGCGACGACCTTCACAATAAGAGCACGAGAGGGCGGCCACTGCTGTCTGGGCCATGGAACTTCAGGCTGATGGAGATGCTTCATTTATACAGCAAATGTGCTCTGGCGGACAATAATAAGTTTAATAATAATAATAATAATAATCATTATTATTATGCTGTTTGTTCTCTTTTAACCAGTGGAAGGAATTTTTATTAATATACATTGTTGTCCATGTAAGATGGAAAATAAAAATAAAGACAGTGGTGTTATAAATATACCAAACTGGAATAAGTATAAGTGGCTTACAGTTTAAAACATGTAAATATGATAGATATTACATACAAAACCATAACATAGGCCTATTATTACTTCATAAACAGATCTCAGTGGTTGAAGACTGGTTCCAGGTTCCAGGTAATGAGATGAACCAGAGATAATAACGTCATCAGACTCTCACCCTACGTTTCCTCTGATCCTGACGGTCACGTCACAGAACTGGAAGCCAGCTTTTACTTTGAAAGGTCCTTACAGGATGTGTGAACCCTCACAACTCTGGCTCCTCTGCTCCTGAGGGCTGAGGTTACCACCTCCTTATTAGGGAGAGAGAGGCCTGGAGACCTGGAAACCTGGGGGACCTGGAGACCTGGTCTTAAAGGAAAACTTTGGAGCCGTCATTTTGATAATTGATCCTTAGATTCAGTAACATCTACAGTGAATAAGTGATGTTTGTGTGAGAAACTTTCTTAAACTGACTCTAGTTAGAGATTAGTCTTGGAACTGAAGACAACTCCTGTCTTTGATATCTATCTATCTATCTATCTATCTATCTATCTATCTATCTATCTATCTATCTATCTATCTATCTATCTATCTATCTATCTATCTATCTATCTATCTATCTATCTATCTATCTATCTATCTATCTATCTAACCAAACCCAGAGGAGCCAGTTCAAACTGTTATTATGGTCTGTTTGTTTTAGTTTGAGTAGCAGTGAGGCAGAGCTGCAGCTGTGAGGTCAT
>CM055189.1:1243933-1246433 GCA_029224185.1 Karalla daura
ACTCGACATGAGATAAGACTGAGGAAAGAGGAGCTCAGTGTTCCTTCAAGTTTTCATTTCATTGCCCGTAGTTTGGTTCCTCCTGATTCTCGATTCCAAACAACCTTTAAAAAGTGACTTTGTTGGAAACACGTTGGCTGTATTTCTTCTTCTGTCTGTGTGGAAACTTCCCAAGGAGCTTCTCCATCACTGCTAGGAGCGGGCCACAAATGTGTGTTTTTAATGTGCCTCAGACTGGCCTCATTTCAGGAGAGATATTGAGTTTAGGGAACACAAAGACACACTTTCCTCCGGACCAGACGAGCAGGAGAGGGACGATGAAAGGAGCTCTCACAGCGGGTGAAGGAAGGAGGCGAGAGCGGCGCTCTATTGGGTTAGTCCTCGTCAGACTGTCTGTTGAGGCTCCTTTGAAGGTCGCATCTCTGCAGCCGTTTTCATTCCACTCACTTAGCTCTCTCTCTCTTTCTCTCTCTCTCACTCGGGTCCTTCCTCCTTTCAGAGCCTGGCCAGGGCCTGTGTGTGCGTGAGTGTTAATTAACTTCCTGTTTAATATCCTGATCTAATTAATGGACTGAATGTCTTCCTCCCTGTCTTCATGCCAGCTTCCTCTGTCCCTGCAGCCCGGCCACGCTACGAGGCAAGCAGCTGCTCCCTTTATTGAACAGCATTCAATACAGATTCACCTTATCTTATCTTAGGTACGCTCTCACTCACTCACACATACAGATTAACAGTACTATGTATATATATATATATGTATATATATAGTATGTGACTAATCTGTATGATGCGACCCATGTGACAAAGCTCCAGCACCCTGACAGACGCTCCCATTATTCACTGTGTAACATCATTTAGTCGACTTACAGCCACACATCCAGCTGCAGCATCCAGCTGCAGCATCCAGCTGCAAACAAGCACACAGCACACTCCCCCACCCCCCCCACCCCCCCCACCCCCCCACCCCCGCCATCACCCCCACACCCCCCTCATCTGAGCAGCAGTCCTCTGCAGTCAAAGAACCTGGAGCGTGGGAGGAAATGAATGAGGCACACCTGTCTATAATAGAATATCTACGTTGTCCATGATGTCAGTTGTTGGACTGAGTCTCGGGGGGAAACCTGTGATCATCGTGTGATGATGAGACAGCCAAAAGGCATTGATCCACAGCATCCCGTCCATCAGTCTGCACCTCTGAACTAGTTTGAACTTGAGAACCAGTTGCTTTCCCACTACTAAGAAGCTACGTCATTACATCACTGTCCAGGACAGACAGGCAGACAGATAGACAGATAGATAGATAGATAATTGATTGGTTGACCCTAGTTAACTATGGTCATTTGGTTGACTCTGGCTAACTATGGTCAATTGGTTAGCTATGACTGATTAGTTGACCCAGGTAAACTATGGCTGACTGGTTGACTCCTCTGACCTGGCTGCTAGTTAGCGGCACCAGTTCTACTTTAAGGTTTTGGAATCCACCAGATGACGTCAGCACTGGAAAAGCTGGCTGGCGTTAGCAGTGAGTCAACAATGGAAGCAGGACTAGTAAGGAACAAACCAGACAGGGTGACTAGTACAGCGTGGTGTTCTCCCCCCTGGTCTGCACTCAGATCCACATCCAGGTCTACACTTCTGCTCCGTTTATGGACCTTCACACTGCATCTGAACTGCTTTCAATCAAACATGGCCGCCTGCCGTCACTTCAGTTTCCTTCTCAAACACAGCCTTGATGAGATGGGAGGAGAGGTGTGTGTGTGAGTGTGTGTGTGTGTGTGTGGGGGGGGGGGGGGACCCACGGCTGTATTGTTGCGCGTGTTTTCCCACCGTCAACAGTGCAACAGGAAGTGGAACAGAGCAGCTAAATATACAACGCTACAATGAGGCGAGGAGCAGCTGTGAACAGGGCGGTCAGCCGGCTCAGACGTGAAGCTCCGCCCCCCTCGCTCAGACAGGAAGAGCTGGGTGAGAGCACCCACCACCCTCCACACAGGTCCAGACACACAACAACAACAATAAATAAAAACAGTGTGTGAGGGTCAGGAGGCACAATCCAAACTAGATGGTGTAGTAGTTGTCCTCTGTCTGCACCCCTCGACTTAGCTTTATCTATGTATCAGATCTCTGAAGGCATGTTTTAAGACATGTTGGAACATGCCTACAGACCAGGACCTTGATCACAGACATCTGGATTACATATTAATATGGTGACAGTAACTTCTCTATTGTACATGAATGCAGGGTTGTTGATATCAGTATGTGGGACCAACCAGCTAAAGATGAGAACAAAATACAAGAATCAGCAGGGAAGGTCTACTGATGTGACATGAGGAGGTGTGTGTGTGTGCATGTGTGTGTGCGTGTGTGTGTGGCCTCCCTCTCTAGCAGGTCATGTGGGAACTGCAGCTCTCAGGCCAGGGGAAAAAACAGGAAGAAATGCAGCAGACGTGTTTTCCTCGTTCTAGCGGATGCTGTTGTTCTGTTGCAGCTCTGCCTTTAT
>CM055189.1:1248933-1268933 GCA_029224185.1 Karalla daura
CCTGAGGATACAGACCTGAGGATACAGACCTGAAGATGCACACCTGAAGATGCAGACCTGAGGATGCAGACCTGAAGATACAGACCTGAAGATACAGACCTGAGGATACACACCTGAGGATACAGACCTGAAGATACACACCTGAGGATACAGACCTGAGGATACAGACCTGAAGATGCAGACCTGAAGATGCAGACCTGAGGATGCAGACCTGAAGATACAGACCTGAAGATACAGACCTGAAGATACAGACCTGAGGATACAGACCTGAGGATACAGACCTGAAGATACAGACCTGAGGATACAGACCTGAGGATACAGACCTGAGGATACAGACCTGAAGATACAGACCTGAGGATACAGACCTGAAGGTACAGACCTGAGGATACAGACCTGAGGATACAGACCTGAAGATGCAGACCTGAAGATGCAGACCTGAAGATGCAGACCTGAGGATGCAGACCTGAAGATGCAGACCTGAAGATACAGACCTGAAGATGCAGACCTGAGGATACAGACCTGAAGATGCAGACCTGAAGATGCAGACCTGAGGATACAGACCTGAAGATACAGACCTGAAGATACAGACCTGGAGATACAGACCTGAGGATACAGACCTGAGGATACAGGCCTGAAGATACAGACCTGAAGATACAGACCTGAAGATACAGACGTGGAGATACAGACCTGAGGATACAGACCTGAAGATGCAGACCTGAAGATGCAGACCTGAGGATACAGACCTGAAGATACAGACCTGAAGATACAGACCTGGAGATACAGACCTGAGGATACAGACCTGAAGATGCAGACCTGAGGATACAGACCTGAGGATACAGACCTGAAGATGCACACCTGAAGATGCAGACCTGAGGATGCAGACCTGAAGATACAGACCTGAAGATACAGACCTGAGGATACAGACCTGAGGATACAGACCTGAAGATACACACCTGAGGATACAGACCTGAGGATACAGACCTGAAGATGCAGACCTGAAGATGCAGACCTGAGGATGCAGACCTGAAGATACAGACCTGAAGATACAGACCTGAGGATACAGACCTGAGGATACAGACCTGAAGATACAGACCTGAGGATACAGACCTGAAGATGCAGACCTGAAGATGCAGACCTGAGGATACAGACCTGAAGATGCAAACCTGAAGATGCAGACCTGAGGATGCAGACCTGAAGATACAGACCTGAAGATACAGACCTGAGGATACAGACCTGAGAATACAGACCTGAAGATACAGACCTGAGGATACAGACCTGAAGATGCAGACCTGAAGATGCAGACCTGAGGATGCAGACCTGAAGATACAGACCTGAGGATACAGACCTGAAGATACAGACCTGAGGATACAGACCTGAGGATACAGACCTGAGGATACAGACCTGAGGATACAGACCTGAAGGTACAGACCTGAGGATACAGACCTGAAGATGCAGACCTGAAGATGCAGACCTGAAGATGCAGACCTGAGGATGCAGACCTGAAGATGCAGACCTGAAGATACAGACCTGAGGATACAGACCTGAGGATACAGACCTGAAGATACACACCTGAGGATACAGACCTGAGGATACAGACCTGAAGATGCAGACCTGAAGATGCAGACCTGAGGATGCAGACCTGAAGATACAGACCTGAAGATACAGACCTGAGGATACAGACCTGAGGATACAGACCTGAAGATACAGACCTGAGGATACAGACCTGAAGATGCAGACCTGAAGATGCAGACCTGAGGATACAGACCTGAAGATGCAAACCTGAAGATGCAGACCTGAGGATGCAGACCTGAAGATACAGACCTGAAGATACAGACCTGAGGATACAGACCTGAGAATACAGACCTGAAGATACAGACCTGAGGATACAGACCTGAAGATGCAGACCTGAAGATACAGACCTGAGGATACAGACCTGAAGATACAGACCTGAGGATACAGACCTGAGGATACAGACCTGAGGATACAGACCTGAAGATACAGACCTGAGGATACAGACCTGAAGGTACAGACCTGAGGATACAGACCTGAAGATGCAGACCTGAAGATGCAGACCTGAAGATGCAGACCTGAGGATGCAGACCTGAAGATGCAGACCTGAAGATACAGACCTGAAGATACAGACCTGAAGATACAGACCTGAGGATACAGACCTGAGGATACAGACCTGAAGATGCAGACCTGAAGATGCAGACCTGAAGATGCAGACCTGAAGATGCAGACCTGAAGATACAGACCTGAAGATACAGACCTGAAGATACAGACCTGAAGATACAGACCTGAAGATACAGACCTGAAGATGCAGACCTGAGGATACAGACTGACTGACACTAAAGGAAAGAGGACAGAAGATGAAACCGTACGACCAGGAGCCAGGGCAGAGGACAGGGAGCTTCTGGCTGAGATGTTCAGACTCCTTCACTGTGGGATGCCTCCTCAGGGTGGAGAGGAGCTACATGAGACATGAAGGTCTGGGGAGGACTTCAAACCTTCACCTCTCCATCATCAAAATGACCAGGCTGGAGGTGTGACAGCCTGTGCAGCAGGTGGTGGCTCCATGTGTCTGCATGAGCAGAAGAGCAAACAAGCAAACAAACAAACAAACAAACAGCGTCTCAGACCGAAAATAACCTGGAACCTTCCAGCACCTCCTCCTCCTCCTCCTCCTCCTCCTCCTCCTCCTCTCAGGATGTGAATGCTGCTCAGTGAGAAGTAAACC
The DNA here is from genome assembly GCA_029224185.1 of Karalla daura. Classification (NCBI taxonomy): domain Eukaryota; kingdom Metazoa; phylum Chordata; class Actinopteri; order Chaetodontiformes; family Leiognathidae; genus Karalla; species Karalla daura. The sequence goes on from CM055189.1 coordinate 1,251,671, forward strand.
ACAGCTCCTTCCAGTGCTCCTCCAGACGGTCAGAGGCACAACACTGACACATACACACACGCACGCACACGCGCACGTGCACACGCACACACACGCACGCACACACGCGCACGCACACACACACTTCCCTAGAGCCTGCCATCTGGGGAACTTTCTGTGGTATTTCTGTGTAAATGTACACAGTTGTGTGTGTTTTTCTGCAGAGCGGCTCAGGACGCTGAGGACAGAGGACATGAGTCAGCAGCAGGCGGACTCCGTCCTCTCTGGACACACTCGTCCACTCACACTGAGCTGCAGCCTGCTCCAGGGAGCAGCTCCATGCTGTGGAGCTGCTCCACTAACAGGGAGGAGAAGCAGGTTCCAGACTGAGACAGACTGAGACCTAACAGCTCTGACAGACTCTGATTCTACTTCTGAGATACAGCTCAGAGGAACGTCCTCATGTCCTCTGGATAAACAGGGACATGCTGCCTGTCTCTGACTGACACACACTGTACATCTGTAACTGATGTAACACCTGTCCCCTCTACATTACAGTGGATTCCCTTTAAAACAATGAACTGACAGAGCACAGCCATGTCATCATGACTGTACAGGCAGGTCGGTCAGCTCCAGTGGGATGCTGTCTGTGGTCCAGCGTGGAGGATGCAGGGACCTGCAGGGTCACATCAGTGCTGCAGGAGCTGTTGGTCAGGAACTCTCCAGAACATGAAGAGGACAGCGACAGCGAGCAGACGCCAGGTGGAAACATCAGAAGTTTAACGACGACACGACCAGAGTCGCTCCTGGGGTTACAGCCCGCCACGAGCACGATGGATAGACAGACAACTGGGCCGACTGCTGCCTGCCCACACACACACACACACACACACACACACACACACCCTGCAGCTGGGCTGACTTCCATAAGGTGTATGGTTTCTGGCAGCAGAACACACACATGAAGCAGCACGCTAGGATCAGTGGGGGGGGAGAGAGAGAGAGAGACAGAGAGAGAGAGAGAGAGAGAGAGAGAGACAGAGAGAGAGACAGAGAGAGAGACAGAGAGAGGGTGGAAACCCAACGCCCATATTAGCTTATCACGTACAGGAGGTGGGGGGGGGGGCTGTCACCGTGTGTGTGTGTGTGTGTGTGTGTGTGTGTGTGTGTGAGCTGCCTGGTTAGACCTGGAGCGACGGGGCATTCCAGGAATAGTTTTACCTTGCAGTCATTTTCTCCCTCGCTCTCTCGGCCGTCCTCCCTCCATCCTCCTGCATCTTTCATTGACCCCCCCTCACCTTCCAGTCCTGACCCAGATCTGTCCGTCTGTCCAGGAACCACAGGACCAGCTCTGACTTGGACAGTTCTCTTCTCCCTCTCTTCTGCCCACGCCCCCCACAGCCCAGCAGCTTCTGTGCTCCTGCATCCCAGTCCAGCTCTACCTGCTGCGTGACTGCAGATTGTAGTTAATAAGAATCATTATTAATGTTATTGATACTGCAACTCACATCTGGAGACAGATCGCAAGGGGCTACAGCATTAGAGTGAAGGAATAAAAGCACACATAAAGTCATAGCATCTAAATATCCCCTCTAAAGCTTCTTAGATTATATTCAAACAGTTCTATGAGTTTTGCAGAACGGTCATGAAGAAAAATGTCAAAAGTCAAACATCCACTGAACTGAGGACCATGGAGTGTCTTTTACTAACCTACAAATTAATGTATAATAAAAAATTCCATAAAGTACAATTGGTTTTTCCATTAACTCCAGGTAGTGTGGTCCTGCTCCATCCCATAATAACCCTGGTACCACGTGGTCCTGCTCCATCCCATAATAACCCTGGTACCATGTGGTCCTGCTCCATCCCATAATAACCCTGGTACCATGTGGTCCTGCTCCATCCCATAATAACCCTGGTACCATGTGGTCCTGCTCCATCCCATAATAACCCTGGTACCATGTGGTCCTGCTCCATCCCATAATAACCCTGGTACCATGTGGTCCTGGTCCTCCACTCTGAGGAAGATGGACGTCCAGAACATAGTCTTCTTAGATCTTTGAATCAGATGTAGAAACAGTTGAGTCTCCTCCTCTGTCCATCTGGTCTGAAGGGAACTGGTCATGTGACCCCTACGTCAGGTCACGTGACCTGGGAGACACCTCAGCAGTCCATTCCAGGAGGCAGCTGGACTGTCAGAGCTGGAGAAGAAGCTTTGTCAACATTTCCAACTGATTGAAATCAGAGGAAAAAGGAACAGGAAGGTCTCCATCCATCTGACACTGGGTATGATGTTGTCGATGGAGGCCTGTGGACTGCCTGATGCTAATCCTCATTAGTCTGAAGCTGAGACTCGTCTGAGGGGATCAGATGCCATCAGACAGATGCCTAAGGAATGTGAGACCCTGTCATCAACCAAGCTGAGGAAGCAGGTGTCTACACTGTCTACAGAGCTCAATCTGAAAGACGATGAGATGGACACACATGGACAAAAGGCATACAGTAATCTGAGGTGGTGACAATCTCTCCAGAATGGTCATGGAAAATGCAACTATATTTCACTTTGAATGTGGTGGCTATGTCTATGAATCATATCCGTTCTGCAATAGATAATATATGTAAGCAATAATGATCCCATGTTTTCAAAGTCTTCACACAGGTCAGGTGGAGACCGTAAAAAGAACCTGGACACAGGAGGAGTGTGCTGCTGTTGAGGCATCCCAAGACCTTCATTGTTTCTATGAAGGTTCCAAGAAAGATGGGCTGCCAGTGCTGCATTACTGCAGAACCTCATGTTCTAAGAACCAGGGACTGGAGAGCAGTGAGAAACTTCATCCACAATCGCATATCTGCTGTAGGAAGAAGATCTGAGTGGAAGAGGCAGGGCAGCTGGAGCTGTTCCTGTTTACCAGCATCGCAATCTGCACTTACTGTTTCATTTTCTTTAGGGGGAAGTACGAGGAACGAAGGATGGCAGAAAGAAAGGAGACAGGAAGAGAGGAAAGCAGTAATAGTTTGAAGCACTCAGATCTGAGTGCTGTGTTTCATGTATCACCATGGACCTAACAGTAATGCTAGACGAGAAGACGAGATTACTTTAGCTTACCATCCACCACGTGTCACTGTCCCATCCACTGTCCTCACTGTTTCCTGTTTACATGAGATGACTTCCTCTGAAAACACACACACACACACACACACACACACACACACACACACACACACACACACACACACACACACACACACACACCTCTCTAGTGTTTGAGTTTTCTTCAGACTTTTCTATATTTTGTAAACTGTTACACTGACTGTGGTGTTTTTTGAATTTTTCTCTTTTCATCATTTTATAATAATTTATATCAAAATTAAATTGAAATACATTAAATGTAACATTCCTCACAAACATCCTAGAACTTCACCCAGAACCGCCCTGAGGAACCTAACGGTGCCCCACAGCTCTCTGTGAGCTAACCAACACCATCTACCCGCTTCATACTATTATTATTATTATATTCTTATCACTGTATTACAGTTTAACACTGACTAATCTCCACATACCCTGTACGCATCCGTTCAGCTCCTCAGCAGGTGTGTGTCCCGGAGCCAGCGGCGCCTCCTGTCCGTTAAGGTCTCCCTCTTTCCTGTTACATGTTTACATGTTTCCTGTTCACATGACTACAAGACAACCTGAGGTACCACAGGCAAAGCTAACACACTGACTCTACTGCTAACACACACACATACAGCTAATAGCAAAGCTAACAAGCTAATGCTGTAGCTGACACGAACAACAGCAAAGCTAACAAGCTAATGCTATCATCAATACAAAGTTAATCATGAGCTCAAATCATAAAATCCCCCTCCCCCGGGGTAAAAACAGCCCCTCAGCAGCTGGCGGGACAGTGTCAACAACATGCTAGCCCTCTGGACGACCTCCCCAGTGCCTGCCGAGCTAGGACTACACCTTCTTCTGGAGCGTGCCGGGCTTGAGGCAACTTTAAAGGCCAACGTCAGAGGCTAAGGTTAGCCCTGAACCGCCTGCCCCCACCAGAGTCTCCACCCAAGATTACTCCAAAGACAATACAGGCAAAATAACAAATGAGCGCTCGAAGGAAAGGTTTTTAAAAAACCTAGCTGAACACTCCCCTACCTGTCTGAGGAGGCTGCTCATGAGCTAGCTAGCAAGATGGACGCTACCCCAACCCCAACTACTGGGGCAAAACACAAAAACACCTCTGGTAGACATAGATTGATAAGCTCCTCTTTTGGAAACATTTCCAAGACGAACCCTTATCTATTACGTCTCAATAATAAAAGACAACCAGGAAATCAGCTTTACAACTGTTTGAAAAATACCAACTTGTGAAGAACCCACACATGTGTAACGGCTCCAAAAAGAAGAGGAAGTGTTCCTCTCTGCTTTATACTGCAGTGGTCTAACTGGACAACTGGACGCACCTGGGGGAGGAGCAGAGTGGGTGGGGCCACCAAGCACCAATCATCTATACAAAATCAGTTCTACACATGTGTCACCTGTGCAATAAGTGTTGAAGAGGTCAACCTATTTGAGGGACAGGGCATCAGCTACCATGTTCACTCCCCCTCCAGCCTGATCTCAATATCTTTTATATACATTACTCTATTTTACTTTGTTTTATCTTTGCTATCTCTTAAGTTCTTGCTCTTAACACTGTTCTTAACTTTGTTCCTTCTTTTCTACCAAACAACTGGTGACTGCACAAGATGTCCTGTGTGCCTGGACTGTTGGTTTATATAAACCTTGAATATTTGAGCCAGGAAAACTAGGGAGCTGTGTTCAGTGAAAACCACTAGAGGATCTGTGCTAGAGCACACGTCAACTTTGGAGCAAGTCTCCTTCTCAATGGTGGACTAGGTCAGCTGGTGTAGGCCGCTCCACCACTGTGCCACAGCACAGCACTGGTGTCCACCTCCAGCTGGAAAGGTCCAGAGAAAGGTCCAGAGAAAGGTCCAGAGAAAGGTCCAGAGAAAGGTCCAGAGAAAGGTCCAGAGGAACGTCCAGAGGAACGTGGGCCAGCCCAGGCTGGAGAGCTACAGAGGAGACTGCAGAATCAAGAGCATACCAACTCACATCGTCCAAAAAAAATGGACATGATGGAATAATGTGCACGTGGAAAGGCAATGAAGTTTAACAGTGGCTAGGGTAAGCGGCCTTTCTCATAAATGAATGAATATGTGGATAAATGCACGTAAATAAAGGATTTTCTTGGGAGTCAAGCGGTCTGTCTGTCACGCCCTCTCTCCAGATGAACCTGTAAACAACACCAGAGGTGATGGATGAACAAACGCTGGCCTCCCTTCTGCTCCTTTGTCCCTCTGAAGAAACCAATCAGCGGAGAAGGAAAACTGCAGGAAGATGAAAGTTGAATCAAATGGCCAAACTTCCTTTCATCTCTCCTCCTTTCAAGACGGTTTAGTGTATAGCAGACGTAAACACACACACACACACACACACACACAGAAACACCCTTATAGGAGCCCTCTAATGTCCTGCCATGCAGGTGTGTGCTAATCTCCTTAATCCAATAATAATGGCAATCCTGATCTTCATACAATCCCATTGAGATCAATGGAGCAGCTGTCGTGCATGTGTGTGGATTAACACACACATCACAGACACAAACAGACGCGCATGGACATCAGATGACACACTGACTGCGGAGCAGTTCATCCAGTAGCACGCTTCTCTACTCCCAACATGTCTGGAAACATGAGGACTGAACGGGAGAGAGCAGGTCAGACAGACAGACCAGTTAGAGACAGTGAGACAGTTCGTGACACCGCTGAATCTAAATGAATCATTATAAATATGTCATTAAAGTGCTGAACTTCAGCCTGGATCCAGACACCGAGATGACTGAACTTTTCCAGGGTGTTCACACCCGATCATCACCTAATTCCAATGAACCTGTGTCCTAACAACATCTGCAACACACACACACACACACACACTGGGGTTTTATGGCCCATTGTAGCTTATGGAAAAGACTATTCCAGCATAACAAATGGGGGGGAATTCAGAGCAGTGAGACAATGGAAGAAAATGCTGGGAAAGAAAAAGTAGGACAATTGACATTTGCTGAGATTGGGAAATACAGGTTCATGTGCTGTAGTGAAGGGGCAAGGAGCCACAGATGGGAAGGAGGGAGAACTGGGTTGGATGAAGGAGGAAAGAAGAGAACTAGACTATAGAAAAAGAGCAGATGATACGATCAAAACAAAGACGTGAAACAGAGAGAAAATTAAAATGGTACAACAGGAGGACAGTCTGCATACGGAACAATGAAGAAGATGGAAAAAGATGGAATAAAGAGGGAAAAATACTGAGACGAGATAGGATGGGATAGGGAAGATACTCAATTCATCCCCTGGGCGGTTTACACATCCTCCAGCAGAGACACACATTTCACAGTAAATGGAGGTGATAAAACACAAGGAGCTTTAAATGATCCCAGAGGGATCTTGTTCTAATAAAGAGCTCATTACATCACTCTGACACAGTCAAGCTGACTGCTCCTCTTGGGGGACCTGGGGTGGCTGAATGGAGGAATAATGTTCATTCTCTGGTGTTAACGTAGAAGCTATGGAAGCTTATTTCACCATCCTGTGTGCAGGATGCACGTCACTGCCTCCTCTTCAGAGACTTGACATGACTGAGTTTCTTAACGTGACTTTATGGAACCTTACATGGAACCTTATGGAACCTTACATGACTTCAGGTGAGGAGACGTGTCTTTATGTTCTGTGTTAAACAAAATAGCTCCCCAGCTGGTTCTCCTTCACTAAGTGGTAACTGGAGCTCTGCTGCAGCTGATCTGTTGGAGCCAGAATCAGAGTAGGAACCAGAGACCGAGGAGGAACCAGAGCCTGAGGAGGAACCTGAGTCTGAGGAGGAACCAGAGAAGGAACCTGAGAAAGAGGAGGAACCTGAGAATAAGGAGGAACCTGAGGAAGAACCAGACTGAGGAAGAACCTGAGGAGGAACCAGAGCCTGAGGAAGAACCTCAGTGTGAGATTCATACAGGAGGAACACAGGGAGAAGAAAAGAAGAAGACAGGATGATGGGAAGAAGAGAGGAAGAAGAGAGGAAGACAGGAAAAGGATGGAGGGAAATCACAGTGAGGAAAGGGGAGAGAAAAGGGGGGAAATCCAAGGTTCTCATTAAAACTCAGTTGGGAAAGTGACACCAAAGCTCTTTCATCAGACCTTCACCGTGTGTGTGTGTGTGTGTGTGTGTTGCCCTGTAGCTGCGTGCCTGACGTGACATGAGTGTGTGTCTGTTCGCAGCCTGGGGCCACGACTGAGTGAGTGACTAATTGTGCCGTCTGCTCACCATAACACACACACACACACACACACACAAACACACACACACACACAAAGATTACGCAATCATCATCAGGATAATCTCCTCGCCCTGTTTTTTTTTTCCCCTGGATGAATATCGACACGTCTAGATTATTCTGTCGTCTGGAAATCCTTCACTCTGCTCTACCTAATCCTTGACCTCTTCTTATATTACTCCATCCATCCATCCATCCATCCATCCATCCATCCATCCTTCCACCGCCACTCTGCTCCTGTGGTCACCGGGTGCTCAGTAACTAATCCCACGTTTCTTGGAAAAGTTTCCCATTTTTCCCAGCACCAGTGAGCTATTTGGTTTGAATCCAAGCGTTACAAAAGGATTTTAGTCATTTTTACCATTTTAAAACCTGTCGGGACTCTTGTTTTGCACGCTCAAGTTGGATTATTACATAACAAGACAGAGAAAGTTTGGCCTACATACACATGTGGACCAAACGTTCCATCAGATCGGCACATTTTGGTCGACCTCCAGGAAGGGTTTCAAGCAAACCATCTTTAACATGATGACTCTTCATTTGAGACTTTGAGAATTATATATACAAGTCATCAAAAATGAAATACCATTTTTGAAGAAAATGTTTCAAAAGTTAAATAACTGTCCACACATGGGGACACCACAGTGGTTAGATGGGATGTAAAGTCACAGGAAAGAGTAAAAAGAGCTGCATGTTTTTTAATCCTTCCCCTACTGAGGCTGATAGCTGATTTTAAGTGTCTTTTAGCCTTTTAATCGTCACGTTTAGCGTTTATCTTGTTTCTGTGTGTACATCTCTAAGATGTTAACTTTGCTGTCATGAAAACTGTGGCAGTGAGTTTATAGATTGGGACTCAGACACTCACCCACTTCCTCTGGAGGCCTCGGCTAGGCGGCTGCTAATGCTAATTGCCATTAGAATCAATGAGAGAATCCCCACGAGGCGGACTCACGGGCGGGCAGACTCAACCGATCGGTTCCCGCCACACCGGAAATTGGGTATAGTATCAGCACATAACTTCCGTCAACCTTCAGAATAAAACACCCCGCCGATCGTATTATGGCACACGCTACGTCATATCCGGTGGCAGCAAACTGGAAGTCAAACGGTCATAATGTGACCGTGGACCAGAGAGACTCATCCTCGTAAAAAGGATGAAACCACAATTTAAAATTAACTTTTCAGGAACTAGTTTGAGCATGACTACAATGTTTAAGTATTTATTACATAATACCCTGTCTATTGGTAAGTTACTCAACATGTTTAACAGATTTAAAACTGAGGCTTTCTACGTGATTTAAAGTTATTACTGTATGTAAATAATTTCCAACAAAGCAAATAAAATAGACAGCCATGGTATTAAATGTGTGTACACAGTTACTGTAGCCACCCAGTGTGGATGCTGTTCAGCTGGTCATCTGGGGGGGAAGTCCTGCTGGCTTCTGCTGGTTGGTCCAGGACGGGCTGGAGAAGTGGCCTGGTGCCAGTCACTCAGGCACTGTTCACACAGTTCAGAGATGTACTAAACAGTCTGAGTCACAGTCAGCTTCATCGTCCAATACGCTATACATGCACGACATGGCACACGTGGCACACACATGGCAGTTTCAGGGAACAGCCGAAAACTTTGAACTTGATTAAAATGTGAAGGTCCAGAATACAGAAAGAAAGTTAGAGAAAACATGTCAAAAGATGAAGACAAACACATTCAGTTGCTATGTTCACATAAGCAACCTGTCAGGACAAGCTCATAAAGAACTAAAGCTATTCAATCACATTTCGTTGATGAGAACATTACCAAGGCTTTATCCCTCATTATTACAAACAGAAACTTACAGTGGCATAATATTAATGTAAATGCAGATTAACAGTTTGAGAATACCTCTTCAGACTGTTGTGAACGTTGAATGAGTAATGGATAACTTCTTTCAGTTATATTTTCAGTATCTTTACATTTAGTATCTCACAATCAATACTACATTTACTATTGTATTTCAGAAGCTTTCCTAAAACAACCAGGTTGGTTCTAACATTGTCCTGGATCAGTGGGAGACGTGTGAGTGATCAGTGAGGACAGGCTCTCTCTCTCTCATTTACACATTAACACACTGGAGATGGAGACAGTACAGCAGGCTGATCCCAGGTCAGACGGGAGGCGGGCAGAGCTCCAGACATGAGCTCACAGGGAGACTCCCTTTGCTGTGGCCAGGCGGGGGGGTGTGGGGGGGTGTGTGGGGGGGGGGGGGGATTTGTGGTGTCTGCAGCTCCCAGGTGGGGGATGCACAGTGTTTTGAAGGGTGCACAGCATCATTCCTCCACACACACACACACACACACACACACACACAAAATCTGTGACGCACCCCCGGACACGTTAACACATGCAAACAGCTGCACACATGAATTCATTCTTCAAAAAATACTTAATGAGCGCAGGAATAACCCACAAACACGCAGTGAGGAGCAGCATCTGCACCCTCAGCAGAATTGACCAGAAACCTGCTCCAGCTCTCTCAGAAGCTACGCTCACGTCACGTTTAAAGGAGACACGCTCATTTCTGCTTCTTTGACGCAGCTAAAAGTAATGTCAGTAACATGCTGTGTTCAGAAAAACCCAAACCCTGAGTGCAGCCGAGTTCTCTCCACACCAGCCCTGCTCTGGACGCTCGGTTTCAGTGCCTTTCCCTCCACATGCTAATGAGCTCTGTGTGCCCCGCCCACCTCCTCCTGACCATGGCAGTGGTTGAGTGTGGTAGAGAAAAAGGTGAGGCTGTCGCACACAGGTGAGGATGAGCAAATGTCATGTCCCCGCTCCCGCAGCTGAGGTTTAGGAAGTGGGCGGGACTATGCAAATCAACCGCCTTGTTTCGCAACAGGGAGACCGAAACGGCTCGTTAAGAGACACATGTTGACTGCAACAGTGTACTAAACATTGACTTAGTTGTTGAAACTTAAGTTTAAGCGGTCTGGAGGCTCTCCAAGTATGAAAATATACAAACTAAAGCAATGAAGAAGTGAGTTCTGATTAATATGCCCCCTTTAAAGGTTTAATCCTCTCTGTGGTGGGAAAGTTAACCAAAATGACCACATTAACTAAATTGCCCACGAGGAAGCACAAGTGGGATCTATTTATTATTATCTAGTTATTAATTTAACTTTTAATTTATTTTTCTTACACCTTCTTAGCCACTGTGTATGTTAAAGGTGTCACAGGGTGTTTCTGTCTGCTCAGTGTTACATGTTTTTGCACTATTCTATTTGCCATTGAACTCATTCTGATAATCCAGTCTATAAACACTTTCCCATTTAGTGCTTGATCAGAGCTGATTTTACTTACTGACAGAGGAATTTCAATGGATTCATCCCATTTGTCATTGGAGTATTTTTCTTGCAGTTTCATTACTTCTGATTGTATTCAATACTATTTAATCCAACACTGATTGTTGTAGTTTAGTGTCTGGAACAGACTGTTTTTGATAAGAGCAGCATCTGGAGTGTTGGACGCTGAATGGCCTCTTCAGTGGAGGGTTGTGTTGATCTAACTGGGCTCCGGAGCGTGTTTCATGCCGGATAAACTGCTCTGGTTCCTGATGTGTTTGTGTGGAAGCCACAGCTCAGGATGTGTAACGGAGGGCTGAGTCTGAGCGCTGGATCCACCCAGGCAGACTCACGCCAGCCTGTCAATGGAGCCATTGATAGATGAAAGGCCTGCGACGGATGGAGGGAGTGTGTGAGGGAGAGTGTGTGTGTGTGTGTGGCGCTGAGTGTGCGTCTGAGTGTGTGAGGGCCGGAGATTTACGAGAACAAATCTGCCAGATGCCGAGTGTGAAGCAAGCATCAGACACTCGTGTTTGCCCGGGTCACGACCCCGACAGAGCCCGAGTTTTCCATGAGCGCGCAGACATGAGACGAAACCTCAGAAACCTCAGTCTCGCCCCGTCTGCTCGACCCCTCTGCTGACTCTCATCTCTTCACTCGCTCCCCTCAGGTTCTGTTCAGGATTCTCAGAGGGCACAACAAGCTAGTGGAGCGCACACACACACACACACACACACACACACACACACACACACACAGTCCCACTGTCCAGTCAGTCCATGAAAACATGTTGAGAAGTCAACAAATGAAGTCAGCCAGGACACAGGAAGTTTATTCTGTCCACAGATGTTCCAACTTCTACCAGTTCCACCAACGATTCCTCCAAAATCTCTGATGCTCCTGATGGAGGCAGGATGTTTTACACACTCATGTTCATGTGTTACACACACACAGGCACACACATACGGTCATATGTGTCATACATACATATGATTAACTTTTTCCAATTTTTGCAACTTTTTCTAGGCTTCTCAGAACAAATTGCCATTGGTCTCCTATCTAACGTTTCATCTTTTATCCATTAACATCATTAACCATGATATTTTTTATCATCCTCCACCTCACTAAGTCTCACATGCACGGCTTCTCTAGTCCAGGGAGAACAAGGATGGTCTCAACAACCTCACCACCAGGTTCTTACCACTGCTGCTATGGAACCAGGGCCAGAACCAGTTCTACATTGGTGGAAACAGAGAGAACAGTTCCAAACTGAGTGAGTCTAAAACCAGCACTGGAGCCTGCGATGACTTTTACTAAAATGGAGAAATCCCCGAATTCAGGTTGTAGCATGCAACATACACATGATATGTACGCGTTAGGGATCATGCAGAGTGCGGACTCACTCGCTCACCTCTGGGTGAACCAGGACTGGACGGTTTGGGCTGAGAATCAAAAACATTTGTTTACTTTGTTGGAGCAGATGAAGGCTGTTGGCAGTAAATGTGGCTGCGTCTCCTGGCCCGTCTGTCACCTCCTCCTATCAGCGCCGTCCGTCTCCTCGCCTCGCTCGCCGTTTGTCCGCGTCAACTCGTCCTCGGAGGCCTCTCGGCTGGGCCAGCGCCGCCAGCTGTCCCTGTTTTGATTTTCACTTGTTGCAGTGATACGTGAACTGTGGCTGACACTGGCCTTCATCCGGTGCACCACACACACACACACACACACACACACACACACACACACACACACACACACACACACACACACACACACACACACACACACTGAGGTGTGGAGGTGCAGATGCTGCCAGGGATCGTAAACATTGCTGACACGCTGCATAAAAAGCACAAATATGATAAATGTGGCCTGAGAGTTTGTGTGTGTCTGAACATGTTTTATCATCATTTAATCTGGAAATGCTGAACAAACTCTGGAAGTCTGCCGTCCATACTGTAGAAAGTCTCCAACTAGAGCTTCAGTTTCTGTTGCTCTGAAGTAAATAAAAACAGGTACATTCACTCTTTAATCAATTAACAAAAGAGTTATAGACACTGAAATGTAATTTCAAATCAAAACAAGCAGATAGTGAAGAGTGTAGCAGAGCTGCAGTAAACACTGATGAGACACTTTAAAATGAGGTTTTGTTTGGTCCTAAATAGTTTGATGCCTCGACCCTCAAAGGCAGCAGGTCAGGAAACACTGGAGAGTGAACCGTCTCCACCAGAGACCGTGACAGGACCCAGACCAGGTCCTGCTGGGCCAGCAGAGGATGGCTGTGGAGAAGAGTGAGTCAGAGGAGGGTCCTAACCTTCCAGACATCACAGGTCCACAGGTTCAGCAGATCTCTGATGATCCCTGTGGAGGCTCTGACATCAGGAGGTACATCACGGGCGTTGAGACATGCATCTTTTCTGTCTTCTCAAATGTTTTCGGCTGGTCTAATGAAACATTTGGCCTAACTAATTCTATATCTGCTGCTGGGTGCAAGACAGAGAGCACAAATAATTGGCAGCACCTGCATTTTATTTGCGGAGAAGCCAATTTCAACAGAGGACGGAGAAGGTGAGGAAGAAGCCTCGGTCTTGTGCTGTATTTTATTCATTCCTTTTCTGTTTATTCTGGTTTCAGAGGAAGGAAATGCTAGGCAGGCTATGCTAAACAGCTAACTAACCAATGGCACTAGCATTCAGGCAACACTCAGCATTAGCTGTGAGGACAACTCTAAATGGTAGCACTAGCATAGAAGCTACACTGAAGAGCCCCCGTAAACACTGTTGTAAGTAGTTTTAGCATATGGCTATGCTAACCAATACTCACAGGGACAATTCTAGTGGCCTAGCATACAAGTTATGCCAAAAAAAGACAACTCTAATCAGTAGCTTTAGCATACTAGCAAGCCATGCTAGCAAACCAGATCAAGGAACACGCTACATCATCTACAGTGCACTGTGTGTGGAAATACAGGCTCTGAGAGCCACAGGAGCTTCATTTATTTCACAGGTTATCTATTTAAAATGCACTATCAAAACATAGTGAGAGATGAAGAAAATATGAAAAAAGATATCTAACTTTGACTTGACTTTGCAGGAGTAGAACATCCTGCATCTCATCAGGCTGGACAGACAAAGAAGACCTCCCCTGGGCCTCCACCATGATGACAGCAGCGCACTGATCAAATGCCAGCTTTGTGTCAGCTGCACAAGACTCTGACTCTACATCCTCTTTTTACAGCTCCAAAGACACTTGTGGTCAAGTTGAGGTAATGAGGGCAGGGTGGTTAACCGAGGTTTGGTTAAATGTTAATAAAGGAAGAGTTTTGTGAATATTTAACCAAGGACCAGCTTGTTTTCCCTCATCTTGGCCCGGTGCTGAGAGAGCTGAGAGTTGATTGTGTTACGATCAGAAGATAAATAAATACATCTATAATAAGGATAGATATATCTATTTATCTATCTATGATACAGATAGATAGATAAATAATCTAATCAAATCTAATCTAATAATGTCTGTCTGTCTATTTATCTATCTGTCTATCTATCTATCTATCTATCTGTCTGTCTATCTATCTGTCTAGACACTAATGTTATTCTGTGTCTGGGACACACACCTGATGGAACACCAGCAATGACATATCACCGTCGAATTTGCAACTTGTTTATCTTGCCACCCCGTAACTTTACGGTTATGCAATAATAAGGTGTGTTTGTGTGTATGTGTGTGTGTGTGTGTGTGTGTGTGTGTGTGTGTGTGTGTGTGTGTGTGTGTACAACACAAATGAGGCATGAGATAAGATGTCAGACATTAGATTTGTTCAGACTGAGCTGTTTTGTCCAGACTAATAGAGTGTGTATCAGCTCTGTCCGGCCTGACCATGGACCCAGTGGAGGCACAGTCACTCTTAGTGATCTAGATCTAGAGCCTCCAGTCCAACCTGCACATTCCCATTCCCAGCAAAGCTGTGTGTATGTTTGTGTGTGTGTGTGTGTGTGTGTGTGTGTGTGTGTGTGTGTGTGTGTGTGTGTGTGTGTGTGTGTACAGCAGAGAGGTGGCGTGGGATGGGACGTCAGACATCAGACCGGTCCAGGCTGAACTTTATTGTGTAGGGAACAGGAAGCAGCCACTTCCTGTCAGGTGAAAGACGTATAGATGAGACAGTGTCTGCCGGTCACTCTGTGACACATTTTGTCACTTATTAATCAAAGAATCGCTGCGGGGAATTCTCTGTGTCTGACATCACAGGAGGAGGTGGACAGAGAGGGGGAGGAGGAGGAGGAGGAGGAGGAGGAGGAGAGGAAAGACTCCTTAAAAGGAGACCTGTGTTGTTTTTCATTTTGGTCTGACGGCGTCAAACATCATCATCCTCTGCCTTCACTTCCTGAGATTGTTCCTGAGGAGGAGCTGAGAGGGAGGTGTGAGCCAACACCTCCCACCTCCCACCTCCTGCCCCCCGCCTCCCACCTTCCACCTCCTCCATCAGATTCATCCTCAGTTTAAGACAGACAGGACCTTAACATTCATTATCATGGAGTGGTTAAAAGTTTGTATTTATGATGAAGACATGAATGAAATTTATTTCAGACACAACAGAAATGGATGAATGAAGAATGAATAAAGGCATATTCTATTCTATTCTATTCTATTCTATTCTATTCTATTCTATTCTACGAATCATGCTCTTGTAACCCTTAGAGAGAGAGAGAGAGAGAGTCTGTCTCACCTTGATGACATCACAGCGGGTGATTGACAGGCCTAAGGATTAGCTCTGCTGCTCTCAGGATTAGCTCGTCTCTCGTTGTGACTCAGGAGATTAAAAAGTGTCACGCTGCAGATGATGTCATGACCTGAGCCTGACCCACATCGCCCTGTCCCTCTGTCCCTCCGTCCCTCTGTCTCTCCATCCCTCCGTCCCTCCATCTCTCCATCCCTCCATCCCTTTGTCTCTCCATCCCTCCGTCCCTCTGTCTCTCTGTCCCTCTATCCCTCTGTCCCTCCGTCCCTCTGATCGTCCATCCCTCTGTCCCTCTGTCTCTCCATCCCTCTGTCCCTCCGTCCCTTTGTCTCTCCATCCCTCCGTCCCTCTGTCTCTCCATCCCTCCGTCCCTCTGTCTCTCTGTCCCTCTGTCCCTCCATCCCTCTGATTGTCTGTCCCTCTGTCCCTCCATCCCGCCGTCCCTCCATCCCTCCATCCCTTTGTTCCTCTGTCTCTCTGTCCCTCTGTCCCTCCATCCCTCCGTCCCTCTATCCCTCTGTCCCTCTGTCCCTCCATCCCTCCATCCCTCTGTCCCTCCATCCCTTTGAACCATGTAAATCGTGTTTCACTTTCTGTTCACTTTCTGTTCAGATCTTTCCTTTTTTAACTTTCATTTTAACTTTCCCACTCTCTCTGTGGAGGAGAACATGTCATTTCCTGTTGATGGTGGTGGTTTTGTCTGACTCAGGTGATTCCCGCCTCTTCCAGGGAAAGCGCTGCCATGGAAGGAAAATCCATCCTGTTGATGCACATTCCTCCAGGTGGGCAGGTCGCAGAGTGTCCGGAGCTCCAGAGCGGAGCTGGGAAAGCACCGCCCTGCCTCCTCATCCTCGCCGTAAACTCTTCGTCCTCCACAACACAGACTGCCGTCATCATGGCAACGCTCTCAGCAGCGGGGGAGGAAGCGTCTTCATTTCCTCTTTTGATAGAAACTCTGGTGAAGCCGTCCTCCGGTCATCCCCAGGATGAACCCCAGGGTGAGGACGGGGTCGGGTCCAGGGGACGATTGATCGCACCGCAGACAGAAACACCGCCATCATTGTGTCGGTTTCCCTTCGGCGGTCGGGACGTCTGCGCCTCCTCTGAAAAGGTCAAGAGCCCGGCGGATCAAAGCAGCAAATCAGGAGGCGCTGCGGGCTGCGGGGGGGCGGTAACCATAGATATCTGGACTCCAGCCCAACACTAACCTTCTAAATTTAAGCTTCTCACCACACTCACACCATGAAATATTCAGTCAATGTGACCCAGAATAAATGAAGGGCCCAGAGCCGGGCGGAGGGCTCTCTGTGACACAGATCCAGAGCTCCACGCTGTGTGTTTAACGTGTTCACAGCCCGGGGTCTGTGCTGCGCAGGTCGTTCATTAACGCCTCCAAACGAGCTGCTGGAACACAGTCTGGACCTGACGGGGGCTCCTCCATCCTCCTCAGGTCTCTGCCGATGATCATGATCACTGGAACGTCCAAGGAGCAAAACACTGGAGAACAATGTACTGAAAGCATCAAAAAGGTTTTATATATCTTTATATCTATGGCCCCAATAATCCTGCCTAGTTTATGTCTCTATAACCAGATGCATTATCTTTCCCTCTCTTCATGATGAGATGAGATGAGATAAGTACTTCATCCTTGAAGGGAAATTGTTAAAAAAATATGTCCGCTATTAATTACCTCCTACCTGAGACGTACTCCAGCCCAGGAACATGTGCCAGAGGCTGAAGGTGGAGAAATGGTTCATAACAGCACCATCTGTGGTCCACATCTATCAATGAATCTAGGAATTACACAAATGTTGCTGCTGGCTGACAGATAAGATGCCACAGAGGATCAATA
>CM055189.1:1271433-1283933 GCA_029224185.1 Karalla daura
CTGCAGTTTCAGGTACTGATGGAGAGCACCACGACCTGAACGAGACAGGATGTCCACAGAAAACGTCATCACCATGTCTCGAGGCGAATTACGTTAAACATGAAGAATGAAAATTATCAATAAATAAATACAAAATAAATAATAATAGGAATGAGAATATGAATTACCATGTTTAGAAAACCCAGAGAGAGAGAACATGTCTGGGAGCTTTCAGCTCAATCTGCACCTCCACAACCATGTGATACTGTTCACTTTTTATTACATATTTTTTATCTTGTTTGTTGTTTGCTCTTGTAAACTACTCTCGTCTTAGACTTTGTTTCTATATAAAAGAATAGAAAACACATTGAGCAACGGGAATGACACCTTAGAGTGTGATTTAACCTTGAGGAGAGTTTATCTGGAATAGTTTAGACAGCTCCATTCAGTTGTAGAGCAACACCATCTAGGAGTTTCTTTTAAATTCTGGGAAACGTGAAATCATGAATTATTTTTTTTTTTTTTTCAGACCGTTTCACAGAAATTCCAGTTTTGAGTCATTTAAAATGATGTGCGTACGGATTTAAATTGGCCGCCACGAAACTTCCGGGAACTATCTGACGATCATGGGAACCACGTGACAGCCAAGATTTCACAGACTTCCGTCTACGCGCCGTTGGCGTCATCACGCAGGAACTACGACCGGAATCAGTTTGGTAGTTTCGGTCATTTCCTCTTCTTATCCTCGTCGTCTCGGGTTTGAAACGGATCCCGGCCTCTGAACACAACAACACAACAACACAACAACACAACAACAGTTTGATTGTGTCTGTAGTTTCCGTGGACAGAACAGCAGCAGGACGGCGGAGCAGAGATGGCGGCGGACTGCAGGACGCTGGTAGGTGGGGACGCCGGGGACCACGACATATGGACGCTTATCATGGAGGGACACACAAGATGTGTGTGTGTGTGTGTGTTCCCAGAATGATGCTTTTATGCAACATGTTTATCTTGTATAACCGGGATTAAGTCGAATAGATGGTTAGACTAGTAGATGTGGAACCATTCATCCCAACACCTTGAGATACTGAGGCAGCTAAATGTATCAATGAGGGACTGCAACCCACTGGTACACGTTTAAAGCCTCTCTAGTTCAGCTCACTTTTAGTTCAAGCATCCAAACCCAAACCTATGAGTGTGCAGAACTACACACCAAATACACGAAGTAGCAGCAGTAGGAGCAGAGCCTTGTATGAAAGATAACAGTGGTAGTAGCAGCTGTTGTAGTAGAGTAAACATGACGGACACGTCCAGAAGTAGCAGGAGTCCTGGTCCAAGGACTGAGGGGACATGAAGTCCCTCTGGAAGTCTCCATGGTGGTTTAATGGTTTATTTGGTGGGAGTGGTTCTGTGGAGCTGATCTCAGGTCAGTTGTGTGGCTGTGCTCCTTTGATTTAATGCTGATTACGTCAGTTATAATGCAGCCCAGTCCTTTATGGCAGCTCTCTAAGTCCTCTGAAGGTATTTCAATATTGTTGATATAGGCTGTTGACACACTGTAAAGAGTGATTACGTGGCTGCTCCTCCTCCTCCCCCCCCTCTCCTCCTCCCCCCCCTCTCCTCCTGCTCCTCCTGCTCCTCCTCTCTTTCTATTGGATGACATTAAGGTGAGCAGCATTTCAGAAGCTGCTGGAGTTGTTGAGCAGCATTTTCTTGATGTTCTCTCTCCCAGGAGTGAAGTCTGAGGGTGTGAACGGGCTGCTCTCCTCCACAGGCAGGATGAGCTGACGGCCGCTGCGTCTCTGCTGACCTGGACTCATGGCGAGGTAGGACGCAGAGACCAGGAGCTCCAGGCTGGACGCTCCACATGTCCCAGTCACTCAGCCTGTCCTCCTCCTCCTCCTCAGGATCACCTTCTGGTGCCTGCCGGCCTCCTGCTACTGCAGCGTGTCTCTGCTTTCTCTGGGGTGTGCTTCCAGGCAGAGGCTGCTGCTCCTGCTGCTCCTCCTCTCCACCTCCGCCGTGCTCCTCCTGGGAACCTACCAGAGGCAGCTGTGGGGAGCACAGAGGAGGCCCGCGGCCCGGGTCAACAAGTGAGTTCAGACAGGCCGATCTG
The DNA here is from genome assembly GCA_029224185.1 of Karalla daura. Classification (NCBI taxonomy): domain Eukaryota; kingdom Metazoa; phylum Chordata; class Actinopteri; order Chaetodontiformes; family Leiognathidae; genus Karalla; species Karalla daura. Next base: position 1,273,529 of record CM055189.1, read on the forward strand.
TTGATCTCACAGATCATCTCATCTTTGACTCTGTCTCTGTGGTCCTCAGTGTGTCAGTCATAAACCAGTTGTTTAGTTGTTTGAAGTCTTGTCTCTGGAACACAGGCGACACACTGGAGACATCTCCAGTCTGCTGTAGCAGAACATCTCAAAGCATCTCAAAACGTCCAGTAGTCGCCAGGGTGGGAACTGTCCTCAGAGCCCTCAGCTGATCGTAGATAACAGCTCTGAGAGAACAGCTCGTTTCTGAGGCCACGTCTGACACGCTGTGAGACCCAGAGCAGCTGTGATCACCAAGGACACACACACACACACACACACACACACACACACACGCACACCCCTGCTATTCCTTGATGTTTAAACTTGTTTGACACATGCTGTTCTACAACATGCACAGCAGTAGTAATCAGCTCTATCGAGACATTTGTTTTTGATGTTTCTTCCCAGTTTGTCCATAACAGAGCTCCAACAAACAGTCTTTGGTTTGGTCTGTAAAGGTCTGTAAAATAAAGGGAAGACACTGAGGATGAGATCCTTATGTCTGCTGGAATCAATTAGTGTATTGAAGCACATAAATAGAGTCATTTAGAGGAATGAGGTGAAAATCCTCTGGTCTGGACTATTTCCTGGTTTCTTTCATCCTCTGGTCTGGACTATTTCCTGGTTTCTTTCATCCTCTGGTCTGGACTATTTCCTGGTTTCTTTCATCCTCTATGACAGAGCACTAAATGTTGACCTGATCTTGACCAATTTCACATTTTCTGCGTTGTTGTGTTCCAACTAATGGATCCATGGAGAAAGTGGTGTCAGGTTGGCTGACTCCACACACATGGCTGCTCCTCTCTCACCTCCTCCTGCTCCCCCCCTGCTCCTCCAGGTACCTGTCCATGGAGTCCATGGAGGCCACGGACGTGCTCAACGCGGCGCTCAACTACGGCGTGGTGGTGGACTGTGGCAGCAGTGGCTCCAGGGTCTTTGTCTACTACTGGCCCCCCCACAACGGGAACCCCCACACCCTGCTGGACATCAGACAGATGAGGGACCAGGACCGCAGACCTGTGGTCAAGAAGATCAAACCAGGTCAGGAGCTGCTGCTCTGTTAGCTGCTAGCACTCTGGTCCAGGCTGAGCTTCATCCCCACACCAGCAGGAGAAGAAGGAGCTGCATATCTGTCCCACACACTCCTGCTGCATAACCTAGCATCTATGTATCTATGCATCTACCTCACATCTAGCATGTATGGGTCCACTCAGGGAGAACATGCAGAGCCCGCTCATCTCAGTGTGTCCCTGTATCTCAGCTCTTTTAGGTCCCTCCAGGACCTGCAGCTCAAGGCCTGGAACCCTGGGAAACTTAGACTTAAGAGTACTTATTAGTAGAATTATTATTATTTAGACTTATTAGTAACTTTATTTTGTTGTTGGTAGAGCTTTCTCCCAGTGACTTCCATTAAAGCTGTGTATTTCTGTTCATTCTGAGGTGAGGACATTGCACAGGTGGACCAGAACAGCTGTGTGTATGTGTGTGTAAAGTGTGTGTGGCTCCTCTCAGGTATCTCCACCCTGGCCAGGACGCCGTCCCAGGCCAGCGACTACCTCCAGCCTCTGCTCAGCTTCGCCGCCGCCCACGTCCCCCAGAACAAGCATAAGGAGACGCCGCTGTACATCCTGTGCACAGCGGGCATGAGGCTGCTGCCTGACAGGTGACTGCTGCAGGAGCCTGCTGCGGCTGCGGGAGCCTGCTGCGGCTGCAGGAGCCTGCTGCGGCTGCAGGAGCCTGCTGCAGGAGCCTGCTGCGGCTGCAGGAGCCAGCTGCAGGAGCCTGCAGCTGCTGCAGGAGCCTGCAGCTGCTGCAGGAGCCTGCTGCAGCTGCAGGAGCCAGCTGCAGGAGCCTGCAGCTGCTGCAGGAGCCTGCTGCGGCTGCAGGAGCCAGCTGCAGGAGCCTGCTGCGCCTGCAGGAGTCTGCTGCAGGAGCCTGCTGCAGGAGCCTGCTGCGGCTGCAGGAGCCTGCTGCGGCTGCAGGAGCCTGCTGCGGCTGCAGGAGCCTGCTGCGGCTGCAGGAGCCTGCTGCGGCTGCAGGAGCCTGCTGCGGCTGCAGGAGCCTGCTGCGGCTGCAGGAGCCAGCTGCAGGAGCCTGCAGCTGCTGCAGGAGCCTGCTGCGGCTGCAGGAGCCAGCTGCAGGAGCCTGCTGCGGCTGCAGGAGCCAGCTGCAGGAGCCTGCAGCTGCTGCAGGAGCCTGCAGGAGCCTGCAGCTGCTGCAGGAGCCTGCTGCAGGAGCCTGCTGCGGCTGCAGGATGTCTCCAGAACCAGGAGACCTGGCACATACACTCATGATGAAGTGAATGGCTGCTAATGAGTGAATGGTCACTGTTATTACAAAGTAGCAGCATCAGTAGTCTGTGGTTTAACCCTCTCTGACCCTGCTCTCTGGGCCTGCAGCCAGCAGGCCGCCATCTTGGAGGACCTGGTCACCGGCGTCCCGCTGGAGTTTGACTTCCTGTTCTCAAGGTCCCACGCCGAGGTGATCTCTGGGAAGCAGGAGGGTGAGTGAGGAGAGGTCAGATCTGCCGAGTCATGGTACTCTGGTCAGATCTGCTGAGTCATGTTACTCTCTGGTCAGATCTGCTGAGTCATGTTACTCTCTGGTCAGATCTGCTGAGTCATGGTACTCTCCGGTCAGACTGGATCGTGTGTGTGTGTGTGTGTGTGCAGGCGTGTACGCGTGGATCGGCATCAACTTCGTCCTGGGCCGCTTCGAGCACGCAGACGAGGGTGAGCGTCCAGGTGTGTCTGTCCATGCTTGACTCTGAATGTTGTGAGGCGTCTCTAACGTCCTCGCTGTGTCTCAGAGGACGCCACGGTGGAGGTGACCACCGGCTCCCAGGGCCAGCGGCCAATCAGCCGCCGCCGCACCGTGGGCATCATGGACATGGGCGGAGCCTCGCTGCAGATCGCCTACGAGGTGCCGGGCGCCATCAGCTTCACCTCACCTGAGCAGGTGAGAGGAGGCAGAGAACCACTCAGAGGTTCCTCCTAGTGACCTTCACCTTTGGTTGCAGTCATTCTCTCCAGCTGACCTGAGGTCTGTCACCTGGTTGTCTGTAGAAGTAATGACTGTTCAGAGAGTTAAACATCTCTACCCCCCCCCCCCCCCCGCCGCCGCCCCCCCCCCCCCCCCCCCCCCCAGCAGGAGGCGGGGAAGAGCGTACTGGCAGAGTTCAACCTGGGCTGTGACGTGGAGCACACGCAGCACGTCTACCGGGTCTACGTCACCACCTACCTGGGCTTTGGAGGGAACATGGCCCGCCAGCGCTACGAGGACCAGCTGCTCAACCACAGCCTGGCCAGGACCAGGTGGGGGGGGCAGAGAGAGAGGGGGTGGGGCAGAGAGAGAGGGGGTGGGGTCGGCAGAGTGGGGGGGGTAAAATCTACATTTATTTACGTATATGATGTTGTATATGTAATTTTCTGTGTCATGCCATATGATTTGTGTAGTCTCTTATACACTGAACTGTAGTGACAGTCTCCTCTTGTCTGTCTCCTCCTGTCTGTCTCCTTTCTCCTCCTGTCTCCTCCTGTCTGTCTCCTTTCTCGTCCTGTCTGCCTGTCGGTCTGTCTCCTCCTGTCTGTCTGTCTGTCTTTCTCCTGTCTGTCTCCTGTCTTTCTCCTGTCTGTCTCCCGTCTCCTCCTGTCTGTCTGTCTCCTCCTGTCTGTCTGTCTGTCTGTCTGTCTGTCTGTCTGTCTGTCTGTCTGTCTGTCTCCTCCTATCTGTCTGTCTGTCTCCTGTCTCCTCCTGTCTGTCTGTGTGTGCTGTGTGTCCAGGCTCCTGGGCAGTCAGACAGGTCTCAGTGAGGACAGACCGTACCTGGACCCCTGTCTTCCAGCCGGTCTGTCTGACAGCGTGCAGAGAGACAACCACACGCTGTACCTGCGGGGTCAGGGCGACTGGAGCAGCTGCCAGGAGGCCGTCAGACCCTTCCTGAACCTGCACAACGGGACCATGTCCCCGGGGGGGGTCTACCAGGTACCTGCTGCTCCTCCTCTCGCTGCTCCTGCTGCTCTTCCTCTAGCTGCTCCTCTAGCTGCTGCTGCTGCTGATGGAGGAACCTGAGCTGCTGCTCAGGTTCCTCCATCTTCCTCGGTCTCTGGTTCCTCCTCAGGATCCTCCTCAGTCTCTGGTTCCTCCTCAGTCTCTGGTTCCTCCTCAGGCCCTGGTTCCTCCTCAGGTTCCTCCTCAGGTTCCTCCTCAGGTTCCTCCTTAGTCCCTAGTTCCTCCGCTGGTTCCTCCTCAGGCTCTGGTTCCTCTCCTAGCTTTTACTGTTGCAGAGCCTCTTGAAATGAGTGGAGTCCAGAAGTTTGAACTGAGGCGTAAACAATAACATCAGGAAAGATCATGAGGAGACGTCAGGAAGCCACGCTGTGGTCCAAGTCACGTCCAGTCACACAAAGTCACAGTGATGATTTCTGATGGAACCAGAGCTCAGAGCTTCTGTGCTGACTTAGAGAACATGGAGGAGGTCCTGGAGAGCTCCGGAGGTCCAGACAGAAGGTCTGTTGGAGGTTTGTTCTCAGACTGCTGCTGTCTGTCCTCCTCAGGCTCCCATCAACTTCAGCAACAGCGAGTTCTACGGCTTCTCCGAGTTCTTCTACTGCATGGAGGACGTGCTGAGGATGGGAGGCCAGTACGACAGCCAGAAGTTCTCCAGAGCTGCGCGGGTACGAGCAGGACCAGCAGCTGCTGGGTGCCAGGTGTGAGATGGTGTGTGGAGGTCTGACCTGCTGCCTGTCTTCCAGGACTACTGCTCCACCCAGTGGTCCACGCTCAAACAGCGTCTGGACAACAAGCTGTTCTCCCAGCAGGCCGACCTGGGCCGCCTCAGGTAGCCCCGCCCACACACACACAAACGCACACACACACACACACACACACACACACACACACACTCTTACACACACTCACACACACTCGCACTCTCACTCACTCTCTCTCTCCCTCACTCTCTGTCACACACACACACACACACTCACACACACACTCACACATACACTCACACACACTCGCACTCTCACTCACTCTCTCTCTCTCACTCACTCTCTCACACTCACTCACTCTCTCACACACACTCACTCACTCTCGCACACTCACACTCTCGCACACTCGCACACTCTTGCACACTCACTCACTCTCTCACACTCACTCACTCTCACACTCACACACACACTCACACACACTCGCACTCTCACTCACTCTCTCTCTCTCACTCTCTCTCACACTCACTCACTCACTCACTCTCTCACACTCACACACACTCACTCTCGCACACTCACACTCTCACACACTCGCACTCTCTTGCACACTCACTCACTCTCTCACACTCACTCACTCTCTCACACACACTCACACACACACTCACTCTCTCTCTCACTCACTCTCACACTCACTCACTCACTCTCTCACACTCACTCACTCACTCTCGCACACTCGCACACTCTTGCACACTCACTCACTCTCTCACACTCACTCACTCTCTCATACTCACACACACACACACACACACTCTCACACTCTCTCACTCTCACTCACACTCTCACTCTCACTCTCTCGCTCTCACGCGCACGCCCGCACGCACACACGCACACACATAGATGAGATAATGTTGTTTTGGTCTTTATATCTGGTGCTCTGTGTGGTCCTGTCTCTTTATGTCTCCATGTCTCCTGGTCTCCTGGTCTCCTGGTCTCCTGGTCTCCAGGCACCAGTGCTTTAAGTCGGCCTGGATGTTCGAGGTGCTGCACTCGGGCTTCCGCTTCCCTCTGGACTACCAGAGCCTGAGGAGCGCCCAGCTGGTCTACGACAAGGAGGTCCAGTGGACCCTGGGAGCCATCCTGTTCAAGACCCGCTTCCTGCCCCTCAGGTCAGTGCACACACACACACACACACACACACACACACACACACACACACACACACACACACACACACACACACACACACACACTCAGAGAAAGAGAGAGAGACACTCAGAGAGAGAGAGAGAGAGAGAGACACACACACACTCAGAGAGAGGGAGACACACACTCAGAGAGGGAGACATACACACCCACACCCTCTCCCCTTCTCAACTCCTCCTCTGCTCCTCCAGGGATCTGCAGCAGGAGGCCCTTAGGCAGAACCACCCCAGCTGGCTGCGCTCCTCCTTCGTCTACAACCACCACCTCCTCTCCCTCTGCATCCTGGTGGTGCTCCTCGCCATCCTGCTCTACCTGCTCCGCCTGAGGAGGATCCACCAGAGGGAGCAGAGGCAGGCCGAGGCCCTCAACCTGCTCTGGGTGGAGGAGGGGGAGGCGCTGCTGCCCTGAGGAGGAGGTTCTCCCCTCCTGATGTCCAGAGGAGAATGTTCTCCTCCCCCGATGCCAAGACGACCAAGATGATCTCCTTACCTCAGGACCAGCCGGTTCTCCTCCCTCGATACCAACAGGAGGAGGTTCCTCTCAGTTGATCCATAGGAAGTTCTCAGCTTAGAGACTGGAGGAGGAGGCTCTCCTTTTCTAAAAACCAAGAGGAGCAGGTTCTTCATCTCCTTAGATAAGAGGGGGCTTCTCCCTCTGTTCTTAAAGCCATGAGGAGGAGGTTCTCCTCCCCCAGGACCAATAGGAGGTGAGCACCTCCTCTCTGTGTTTCATGTTCTTGTCTTGGAGGTTTAGAAGAACCAGAGTGGACCCAGCCTCAGGGACGTCACGTGGCTGCAGATCCTCTCTGAAGGTCAGTTCTGGTTCCTCTCCATGTGTGATGGGTTCAGACTCCTTCAGGGTGTCCTGGAGGTCCTGGAACAGCAGATCTGATCGACCCAGGAGGAACCCCTCAGGAGCTGCTCCTCAGACACTCACGCTGCTTATTTATGAAGAACCTGGTTCCTCAGAGAGGAGACCAGGAGACCACCTCCAGCTTCATCCTCCTCTGCTGCTGCAGCCCATGCCTCTGTAGAAGGTGGATAGATATGGTCACAAGCTCCTCAGCCTCCAGGAGGTCCAGGTCATCTAACCAGTGGTTCCAGGTGTTTTATTAACTCAGGCTTCAAATGTTCTGATCGCTCATCAAACAATGAAAGGACCAACAGCTGTTTGAACAGCAGGTTGTAGATCCACGAATAGATTTGGAAAAAAAAGAAAATGATTCTGAGAAACAAAGCTCCTCTGATCTCAACTTCTTTAGTTACCTGACCGGTTAGGAGACTGGCAGCCCACCAGGTTGCCAGGTAAGCCTGAGGTGCTGCCAGATCTGAGCAGAATTTGTTGCAGCTCTGATCTTCTGAACCCTTCCCCCAGAGACTCTGCAGGTCGGCCTCGGCTGCTCTTTGGTACTTGACACTCGTCTCTTTTCAAAGGCAATAGACCAGGTTTAGTAAAGTAAACCAGGTTAAATATAATAAACCAGGTTTAGTAAAGTAAACCAGGTTAAATATAATAGACCAGGTTTAGTAAAGTAAACCAGGTTAAATATAATAAACCAGGTTTAGTAAAGTAAACCAGGTTAATATAATAAACCAGGTTTAGTAAAGTAAACCAGGTTAAATATAATAGACCAGGTTTAGTAAAGTAAACCAGGTTAATATAAGAAACCAGGTTTAGTAAAGTAAACCAGGTTAATATAATAAACCAGGTTTAGTAAAGTAAACCAGGTTAATATAATAAACCAGGTTTAGTAAAGTAAACCAGGTTAAATATAATAGACCAGGTTTAGTAAAGTAAACCAGGTTAAATATAATAAACCAGGTTTAGTAAAGTAAACCAGGTTTAGTGAAGGAGACTGCAGGGGACAGAGACCAGACGTGGGGAGACCTCCTGGACAGGAAGCAGCAGGGGTCCTGCAGCTTTCCAGCAGGTGTCCAGCAGGTGTCCAGCAGGTGTCCAGCAGGTGTCCTGCAGGTGTCCTGCAGGTGTCCAGCAGGTGTCCTGCAGATGTCCTGCAGGTGTCCAGCAGGTGACCTGCAGATGTCCTGCAGGTCTCCAGGCCTTTGTGGTTCAGTCTGAGCAGCTTTGAGTTGTTGTTGTTTTTTTTTTTAATAATGTAAAAAAAGAGAAATGTGATTTGTAACTTCACCAGTTTGTGGCCAGTTTGTGACTTGAGGCCTGTACTGTCCATTCAAGTGATTCCACTTCCTGTCGTCATTCTCACACACACACACACACACACACACACACACACACACACACACACACACAGAGTATTCCTCATCTCGGGACCAGCGAGGGAGTGCGTCTCTTTCTCTCTCTCCAGCTCTGGGCTTGGTGCAATGTTTGAACAGTGATTCGTGGTTTTGTTTTTAATTGAGAAACATTTTGCCATCAATGTGAACAATTCAGATCCAATAAAAAGGATCCTTTTGTAAAAAAAAAATCATGTGTGTCTGTGTGTGTCTCTGTGTGTGTGTGTGTGTGTGTGTGTGTGTGAGAGAGTGTATGCATGCGAGTATGTGAGTGAGTATGTACATAGTATGTGAGTATTTAAGTTATACTCACATACTCACATACATATTGACATGCGTACATACTCACATACGTACATACTCACTCATGTACATACTCACGTTCATACTCATATACAGTACGTGAGTATGTACATTAGTACTTGAGTTTGTACGTGAGAATGTGAGTATGTACGTGAGTATGTACATAGTACGCGAGTATGTACGTTGGTACTCACATACTTGCGTATATACTGACATACTCGCGTACATACTCACGTACATACTCACATACTCGCGTACATACTCGCATACAGTACGTTAGTATGTACGTTAGTACTTGAGCTTGTACGCGAGTATGTTCGTGAGAATGTGAGTATGTATGTGAGTATGCATGTACGTAGTACGTGAGTATGTACGTTAGTACTCACGTACATAGTGACATACGTACATACTCACATACAGTACATGAGTATGTACGTTAGTACGTGAGTATGTACGTGAGTATGTGAGAATGTATGTGAGTATGCATGTGAGTATGTACGCGAGTATGTCAGTATATACGTATGTCAGTATGTATGTGAGTACCAACGTACATACTCGCGTACTATGTACTTACTCACATACGTACTCACATACAGTACATGAGTATGTACGTGAGTATGTACGTGAGTACGTGAGAATGTATGTGAGTATGCATGTGAGTATGTATCTGAGTATGTACGCGAGTATGTATCTGAGTATGTATGTGAGTATGTGAGTACATACGTGAGTACATACGTGAGTATGTATGTGAGTATGTGAGAATGTACACTCACCGGCCACTTGAATAGGTACACCATGCTAGTAATGGGTTGGACCCTTTTGCCTTCAGAACTGCCTCAATTCTTCGTGGCATAGATTCAACAAGGTGCTGGAAGCATTCCTCAGAGAGTTTGGTCCATATTGACATGATGACATCACACAGTTGGCGCAGATTTGTCGGCTGCACATCCATGATGCGAATCTCCCGTTCCACCACATCCCAAAGATGCTCTATTGGATTGAGATCTGGTGACTGTGGAGGCCATCTGAGTACAGTGAACTCATTGTCATGTTCAAGAAACCAGTCTGAGATGATTCCAGCTTTATGACATGGCACATTATCCTGCTGAAAGTAGCCATCAGAAGTTGGGTACATTGTGGTCATAAAGGGATGGACATGGTCAGCAACAATACTCAGGTAGGCTGTGGCGTTGCAACGATGCTCAGTTGGTACCAAGGGGCCCAAAGAGTGCCCAGAAAATACTCCCCACACCATTACACCACCACCACCACCACCAGCCTGAACCGTTGATACAAGGCAGGATGGATCCATGCTTTCATGTTGTTGACGCCAAATTCTGACCCTACCATCCGAATGTTGCAGCAGAAATCAAGACTCATCAGACCAGGCAACGCTTTTCCAATCTTCTATTGTCCAATTCCGATGAGCTTGTGCAAACTGTAGCCTCAGTTTCCTGTTTTTAGCTGAAAGGAGTGGCACCCGGCGTGGTCTTCTGCTGCTGTAGCCCATCTGCCTCAGAGTTCAACGTACTGTGTGTTCAGAGATGCTCTCCTGCCTACCTTGGTGGTAACGGGTGGTTATTTGAGTCACTGTTGCTTTTCTATCAGCTGGAACCAGTCTGGCCATTCTCCTCTGACCTCTGGCATCAACAAGGCATTTCCGCCCACAGAACTGCCGCTCACTGGATATTTGTTCTTGTTCGGACCATTCTCTGTAAACCCTAGACATGGTTGTGTGTGAAAATCCCAGTAGATCAGCAGTTTCTGAAATACTCAGACCAGCCCTTCTGGCACCAACAACCATGCCAGGTTCAGAGTCACTCAGATCACCTTTCTTCCCCACACTGATGCTCGGTCTGAACTGCAGGAGATTGTCTTGACCATGTCTACATG
>CM055189.1:1291433-1293933 GCA_029224185.1 Karalla daura
TATGTATGTATGTATGTATGGATGAATGTATGTATGTGAGTATGTATGCATGTATGTATGTATGTATGTGAGCATGTATGTCTTCATGTATGTGAGTATGTATGTATGTATGTATGTATGCATGTATGAATGTATGTATGTGAGTATGTATGTCTGTATGTTCGTATGTATGCATGTATGTATGCATTTATGTATGTATGTATGTGACTATGTATGTGACTATGAATGCATGTATGTGTGTGAGTATGTATGTATGTATGTATGTCTGTATGTCTGTATGTTCGTATGTATGCATGTATGTATGCATTTATGTATGCATGTATCAACTTCAACTTCAACTTTTATTTGTTTTAAGTGCCATATCATAACAGCTGTTATCTCAGAGCACTTTACAAGCAGAGCAACAATGTGTACATAGTGAAAAAACCCCCTGTCCTTAGACCCTCGCAAAGGCTGAGGAACAACTCCCAAGAAAAACCCTGAGAGGGAAAAAAGGGGAGAAACCTCAGGGTGAGAGACAGAGGAGGGGATCCTCACCCAGGACGGACAGGCGGGCACAAACAAAACATTATTGATGGCTAACAGTTCAGGATATAAATTAATGAATTGAAGTAGTAGCAGGCAGGAGGAACCGCGGTGAGATGAGCCGGGTAGAGGTGGTCCTGGATCCAGCTCAGTGTTGATGGAAGTCGGGAGGGAAAATAAAAATAATGAAAATAAAATGAAAAAGTAAAATAAGAATAAACAGAAAATTAAGAATTAAAAAATAAAATATTAATAAAAATTAAAATAAGAATTAATTAATTAATTAATTAATTAAAAAAAAAAAATATATATATATATATATATATATATATAAACAAAAAATAAAAATGAAAATAAAAATAAAATGAAAATAAAAATAAAATAAGAATAAAAATAAATTGAAAGATAACAAAGGAGAGGGGCAGGAGAGGGAGGAAGAGGAGGAGATGGAAAACAGACGGGGAGAGGCCAAGAGGAAAGAGAGAAGCTAGAGGGAACGTGAACCTGATTCACACCCACAGAGAAGGCAGAGAAGATAGAGCTCAATGTGCCGGGGACCCCCAGCAGACTCAACCTATAGCAGCTTATCTTGGATTTATCTGTAGGCTCTGTCAAAAAGGAGGGTTTTTAACCTACTCTTAAAGGTAGAGAGGGTGTCTGCCTCCCGGACTGAAACTGGTAGATGGTTCCATAACAGAGGGCCTTGGTAGCTGAAGGCTCTGGCTCCCCATCTAGACTTAGAGACTCTTGGAACCACAAGTAGGCCTGTATTCAGAGAACGAAGTCTCCTAGTGGGGCAATAGGGTTTTATCAGGTCTGAGATATAAGAGGGTGCCAGACCATGAAGACCTTTATAGACAAGGAGGAGGATTTTGAACTGGATCCTGAAAGGTACAGGAAGCCAGTGTAATGAGGCCAGAACAGGAGAGATGTGATCTCTCTTTCTATTTTTAGTCAGGACACGAGCTGCCGCGTTCTGAATGAGCTGCAGAGTTCTCAGCGACCTATTGGAGCTTCCAGCCAGTAGAGAGTTGCAGTAGTCCAGCCTGGAGGTAACAAAGGCATGGACCAGCTGTTCTGCTGAATGGAGAGGGAGGAGGTGTCTTATTTTTGAAATATTGCGGAGGTGGAAGTAGGCAGTCCGTGAGATCGATTTTATGTGGGAGCTAAAAGACAGGTCTGGATCAAAACTAACACCTAGGTTCTTAACAGTGGTGGCAGAAGAAGTCGCAAAACTACCTTGTAATGCTATGGCATCAGATATTGAATCGCGTAGGTGTTTAGGACCTATGAGCAGTAACTCTGTTTTTTCACAGTTCAGAAGGAGGAAATTATTAGTCATCCAGGCCTTCACATCATCAAGGCAGGACTGAAGCTGCTGTAGACGGTTGAGCTCGCCCGGCTTGATAGATAGATATAACTGAGTGTCGTCAGCATAACAGTGGAAATCTATAGAGTGACTCCTGATGATATCACCTAGAGGGAGCATATATACAGAGAAAAGAACTGGACCAAGCACAGATCCTTGTGGAACCCCGTGGCTGACTTTAGTACGTGGCGATTGGTTATCGTTAACACAAACAAACTGATATCGGTCTGAAAGATAGGACCGGAACCAGTCTAAAGCAGTGCCTCTAATTCCGAGTTGATATTCCAGTCTCCTTAGTAAGATCTGGTGGTCGACCGTATCAAAAGCAGCACTGAGATCTAACAAGACAAGCACTGAAATGAGACCCTGGTCAGACGCCATGAAGAGGTCATTAGTGACTTTAACCAGTGCAGTCTCAGTGCTATGATTTATTCTAAAACCAGACTGGAAGGATTCAAATAAACTATTGTTATTGAGGTGTTCACAGAGCTGGTTGGCAATGATCTTCTCAATGATTTTTGAGATGAAGATGAGGTTAGAGATCGGTCTGTAATTTGCTAAAGTTCCTGGATCAAGGGACGGTTTCTTGAGGAGGGGTTTGATTAT
>CM055189.1:1316433-1331433 GCA_029224185.1 Karalla daura
CCCGCGTCACGTGACCGCCCGCTAGCCCGCGTCACGTGACCGCCCGCTAGCCCCGCGTCACGTGACCGCCCGCTAGCCCCGCGTCACGTGACCGCCCGCTAGCCCGCGTCACGTGACGCCCGCTAGCCCCGCGTCACGTGACCGCCCGCTAGCCGCGCGTCACGTGACCGCCCGCTAGCCGCGCGTCACGTGACCGCCCGCTAGCCGCGCGTCACGTGACCGCCCGCTAGCCGCGCGTCACGTGACCGCCCGCTAGCCCCGCGTCACGTGACCGCCCGCTAGCCTTGCGTCACGTGACCGCCCGCTAGCCGCGCGCTGGGTTGCTGAGCGGGAAAACTCACAGACGAAGAAACGGATCGATCACGTTTCAGCTCATCCCGTTTCATTAGCCCCGCTCTCAAACAAGAATCTGATGCTTTTACTTTGACCCAATGTTCCCACGGTGATTCAGACTCACTCACACACACACACACACACACACACACAGGTTCCAGGCCTTATGCTAGCCTCACCTGAAGCTCCAGACAGGTGTGATAAATTAACCTCAAATTATTTGGCTCTGAAAGCTACAGCGTCTCAAGGTGCATGTCCATCACCTCCAAAAGCCGAAACATTGAGACCGAAATGTTAGAAAACCTCTGAAATGTCGCTGAGAACAGTCAGGCTCTGGTGAGCTGGTTTGACTGTAGATGTTGATGGAAACAGGGTTAGAGAAACGGGTTCGACACCTCGTTTCTTCACCTGGACTGACAGAGGATCTGCTTCACAACGATCCGCTGGTTCAGGTGGATCTCGGCTACTTTTCAGTAGACTCTCAAAAGTTGTTCTTTTACTCCACGTACGGTGGGAAAAAAAAGACTAGCTCTCCTGGAAATACTGAGCGTTACCGTGAGCTCACAGACAGAGCTCATCTGATGACAAAGACCCGTGCTTCAGGTCAGGTCACGCAGAGGTCACGCAGTGGAGCTGGTACCGTGGACCTGGTTCCTGGAACCGTTCAGAAGGTCCATGTGATGCCCAGCTCTGGACCTGGACCTGGACCTGGACCTGGACCTGGACCTGGAGCCAGCTGCCCACAGCTCCGCTCCAGCAGTGAAACCAGCAGGAAAACTACCAGTACGCAGACCTGCTCCTCCCAGCTGCTGCTGGCCTCCTCCCAGCTGGAGGGTTCTAGGTCACTAGTGAATGAGGCCAAGGCTGCTCCTCCTCCTCCTCCTCCTCCTCAGGGTGTGAGAAGGGTCGGGGGTGGTGATGGGGATAATCTGTGACTGGGTCCCGGCTCACGTCCCTGAAGGCATCATGTCGCCTCCCTCTGTTTCTATGATCCAAACTGGTCTGGACTGGGGGACGAGTTTCATCTCAAACGTGGGATTGAAAAGAAAAAAAACAAACAGGATGAAGAACAAACCGAGACCTTTACTGTACATGTTGGTTGCTACTCTCAGCTGTAAGGCCACGTTCTCTCAGTTTGTTCAAAAAAACTTTATGTGAGATCACATCTCAGGAGTAAAACACCTGTGAGCAGGTTGGACTCTCAGTGTGTCGAGGGGAGTCCACCAGAGACGACACAAGAGGAGAGGAGAGGACAGGAGAGGAGAGGAGGCGAGAGGAGAGGAGAGGAGGCGAGAGGAGAGGAGAGGAGGCGAGAGGCGAGAGGAGAGGAGAGGAGGGGAGAGGAGGCGAGAGGAGAGGAGAAGAGAGGAGAGGAGAGGAGGCGAGAGGAGAGGAGAGGAGGGGAGAGGAGGCGAGAGGAGAGGAGAAGAGAGGAGAGGAGAGGAGGGGAGAGGAGGCGAGAGGAGAGGAGAAGAGAAGAGAGGAGAGGAGAGGAGAGGAGAGGAGAGGAGAGGAGAGGAGAGGAGAGGAGAGGAGAGGAGAGGAGAGGAGAGGAGAGGTTTGGTTTTCAAATTCCTTTTATTAACCAATCTAACACAGAAACTCCATCAAATCAAGAGGATCACTTCAGAACACAACCAAGAGAAACAAAAACAGAAAAACAAAAACCCTGAAACTCAAAAATGAACAACCAGCCCCCCATCTTCCCGCACAGAGCACAACACCCCCCCAACAGCCCAGATGCGACTGAAAGTCTGAACATTGTCCAACATGTGATAATAGGCATGTTCCACCCTCAGTCGGGCCTTCAGCAGCCCCTCCAGGACCGGCAGCAGCTCCACACTGCCCCCGCCCTGAGTCCGGTTCCTACGGGTCAGCCAGATGGACAACTTTGCAGAACCAAACAAAAAGTTCATCAGTGTATGCACAGATTTATTCCTCACACTGTATTTAGGACCAAAAATAAACAAATCATGAGAGAAACCCTCACCAAGACCCTGACACCACCTTTTTAAAAGCTCAAACAGTGCCACCAGCCGAGGACAGTGAACAAATAAATGTTCCAGAGTTTCACTCTGAGAACAGAACACACACCCCTCCCCCAGCTCCGGATCCATGTGTGCTCTGTATCTGTTCGTAGCTATTGCCCCATGTACGATCCTCCACTGGAGGTCTGCTGTCCGCTTTTCAACAGGCAGCTTGTACAGGGACCTCCAGCTGCCTTTCGGGGAAACGTCTGGACCAAAAACCTCAGTCCACCTCGACTCATTGGTCCCAGCCAAGGAGCGCAGGTTCAGGACCTTCACGCAGGTCTGGTACAGAGCCTTTTTCCCCGCATTGTGAAATTTGTCCAGGTGAGGAGTGGAGAAGGACAGCAGCTTACCCCCCACCTCCTGCCACTCCCCCACAGCTGGGGCAATAGACAGAGAGGGGAAACTGTATTCTCCCTCCTCACTCCACTGATCACATGCAGCCTGGTTTTCAACAAATGCTCTGTGGGTTTCAGGCAGGGCGGCACAGACCTCCTCCACCATCTTCCTGATCAGCCTTTCAGAGGTGATGTTGGTCCTCTGCCTCAGAGTGTCTGCAGATCCTGCAGTCATCCTCATCAGGTGACCGAGCTTGATGCACCCAGCATCTCTCAGGCTGACTCGCAGACTGGCAGACTGCAGGGTTTGAGTCCATAAAAAGCTGTTAAAAAACAATGGCTCCTCAAACAGCCACATGCCTGGCATCTCCCCTCCCTGACGAGCAGGACCAAGGATCTGCCAGGCCTGTAACACGGAGCTATAAAATGGCGTCAACCCTGTTAAATCCATGTCCTTGAGGTGCAAGAGGAAAAGGTGTTTGTCGTAGCCCAGTCTCCCAGCTTTCCTCAGCAGCAGCCGGGCTGTGTCACACCATCGAGGGCCGCAGTCATACAGCAGTCTTTTTGCAGCCTGTAGTCTGAAAGAGGCAATTTTGGCCTGGATGTTGATCAGTCCTTGCCCCCCTTCAGCCACAGGCAAGTAAAGGACCCCAGCCCGGACCCAGTGCTTCCCAGACCAGAAAAAATCCAGTATGGCTCTCTGGACATCCTCCACCAGGCCTCTAGGTGGCGTTAGAGCGATCAGCCTATGCCATAGAGCCGAGGCGACCAGGTTATTGGCAACCAGAACTCTTCCCCTATAGGACAGCTGGGGTAGCAACCATTTCCATTTTGACAACCGAGCGCACACTTTCTCCTTCACTCCCTCCCAGTTCTTTTTTTGAAAGCCCTCGTTCCCTAAAAACACTCCCAGAACCTTCAATCCCTCTCTCCCCCACTGAAGGCCTCCAGGCAGACTAGGTGCCACCTTCCCCCTCCATTGCCCCACTAACAGAGCCTCACTCTTTGCCCAGTTGACCCGAGCAGAGGAGGCCTTTTCATACAGTGACAGAGTGTCCTGCAGACATTTCACATCCTCCTGACTGGAAACAAAGATGTTGATGTCATCTGCATAGGCAGAGACAGTAGGTGGATGATCCAGACTGAAGGATGCAGGCAGAGAAAGACCCCTGAGCCGGCTCCTCAGCTTGCACAGCAAAGGCTCAAAGGCTAAGCTGTACAGCTGCCCAGACAGTGGGCAGCCCTGCCGTATCCCTCGCTGTACAGAGATTGGTCGGCTCAGCCCAGTCGCCATCTTCACCATACACTGTGCTCCCCTATACAATAACCTCACCCAGTCAACAAAACTATCACCAAAACCAAACGCCCGAAGTGCAGAAAACAAATAAGAGTGATCCACCCTGTCAAAGGCTTTCTCCTGGTCCAGAGAAACAACACCAAAATCAACGTTACAATATTTAGACACTTCGATGATGTCCCGCACAAGGAAAATATTGTCCATAATTGATCTGTCTGGAACGCAGTACGTTTGATCACAGTGAATAATAATTCCAATAATGTCTTTCAGTCTATTAGATAAAACCCTGGAGAGAACCTTGTAATCCGTGCAGAGTAGGGCAACCGGCCTCCAGTTCTTCAGTAAGGCCAGGTTCCCTTTCTTAGGCAACAGAGAAAGGACTGCTCGCCGACAGGAAACAGGAAGGGATCCTGTTCTGTAGCACTCCTGCAGCACAAGATGGAGGTCAGGACCAAGAGTCTTCCAGAACCGTTTATAAAAATCTGTGGAAAGACCATCGATTCCTGGAGCCCGTCCTGACGTCATCTGGAAGACAGCAGCTGTCAGTTCCTCCAGAGACAGCTCACAGTCTAGAGCCGCCTTCTCCTCCAGACTGAGCTGTGGAAGCTCCTCTAGAAGCTCCTCACGGCATTCCATGCTGCACTGCTCTGCCCCAAAGAGGTTGCTATAAAACTCCATCGCATGGCTCCTCATCTCCACAGGACAGGTGGTGACTCTGCCCCCCGGAAGCTCCAGACAGGCCATCTGCTTCCTCTGCGCTGCAGACCTCTCCAGATTAAAAAAGAAAGAGCTCGGGCCATCCATGTCCTTCAGCTGGAGGAAACGAGACCTGACCAGAGCTCCCTTCACTCTCTCCTGCAGAAAGGAGCTCAAAGCCAACCTCTTCTCCTGGAGCAGATCACCAAGAGCAGCATCTCTGTTCCTCTGCAGGCCCTCCTCAATGCTCTTAATGCTCTCCTCCAGTTCCTTGACAGCTGCCTTGATCCTAGCAGTGGAATGGGATGTGTACTGTTGGCAGAAAACACGGATCTGTGCTTTTCCAACCTCCCACCACATGGCCAAAGAACTAAAATCCACTTTCCTGAGTTTCCACTGCTGCCAAAAAAGTTCAAAGTTCTGGCAAAAAACAGTGTCCTGCAGGAGTTTGTTATTAAAAGACCAGTAGGATCTGATCCTCTGACCTGGTGCAGTGATCAGCTCTGCAGTGACCAAGTGGTGATCAGTAAAACCAACCGGGCTGATGCTACTCTGCACCAGTCTGGAGCTGAGGCTTCTAGAGATGTAGATCCTGTCTAGTCTGGCTGCACTGACTGTGTTATTGCTCACCCTGACCCATGTGTACTGTCTGGACTGTGGATGCTTGATTCTCCAGGTGTCTAATAAGTCCAGATGTATAACGGTGTTACTAAGGCTCTGGCTTGACTGTGGATGTGGTTCCTCACTGGTCCTGTCTACAGTGAAATCCAAAGTACAGTTAAAATCTCCACCAATGATCAGCTGATCCTGGAGATAATTCTTCAGTTCATTATTTAGCAAATTAAAAAATCCCACTCTCTCTCTTCCCTGGTTTGGGGCGTACAGGTTTACAAAGCAGAACACAGAACTTTCTATCTCTGCCCTGACGATCAGTAACCGCCCCTTCACCACCTCAGCAGAAGATAAAATGGAAGCATTTGCTGTTTCTTTAAACAAGATTGCCACTCCTGCACTGAAGTTAGTGCCGTGGCTAAGGAAGCGAGAACCTTCCCACCATAAGCCCCAATCTGTCTCATCTGCTGCAGTAGTGTGTGTCTCCTGCAAAAACAACACATCAGCCCTCTTTTGAGCAGACACCTCAGAAATTAGAGCCCTCTTGTGTCTGTCTCTCCCCCCATTGATGTTCAGAGACCCTATTTTCAGGCTCGGCATGGAGAGGTCAGAGAAGAGGAGCAGGCAAGTTGGAACAAGCAAAGAACAGAAAAGAAAAGAAAACACCTTGTGATGATGCATGATCACTTCCTAGTTCTTCTAACAGGTCTACTGTTCTGTGCTCTTCTCAGAGCTGTTATGTGCTTTTTAAGACGGAAACGTTTCTTTTCATCCAGCAAGTCAAAACCCACCAGTCTTTTTAATATGGCCACAGATCTAATGAACTTGTTGGTGTCCTCAAAGTAGTCACTCACTTTAACAGACTTTTTA
The DNA here is from genome assembly GCA_029224185.1 of Karalla daura. Lineage (NCBI taxonomy): Eukaryota > Metazoa > Chordata > Actinopteri > Chaetodontiformes > Leiognathidae > Karalla > Karalla daura. The sequence continues at coordinate 1,322,610 of CM055189.1, forward strand.
AACGTTTCATCCAGGAATCTGTTAATTTCCTCTAAAGAATAGAGCTCAGAGTTCCTGTTGGCAGGGTCACCAACAGATACAGTGTCTGACTCTGCCTCCGACATGTCTTCCTCACCTGATGGCTGAGTGTTCTCCATCACCTGTTCACTGGTGGAGGCTGTTTCCTCCACCTGTCCTGCGGACTGTGACTGCGCCTCAGCGGCTGCAGACTTCACGCTGTTCGGTGTTTCTACAGTGATCAGCTGCTGCTGTTCCTCCCTGACTCCTCCACATTGTGACCTAGAGCCACCATTATCCGTGGCCACAACACCGCAATCTACCTCCGGGCCCCCGCCTGCCGCAAAGCGCACAGGGGCCGCAGCATCCATCACCGCGGGACCCGGGGCAGCGACCCCCGCCGCCGGAGGACCGGGGGCAGCGGCCCCCGCCGCCGGAGGACCGGGGGCAGCGATCCCCGCCTCCGGAGGACCGGGAGCAGCGATCCCCGCCTCCGGAGGACCGGGGGCAGCGATCCCCGCCTCCGGAGGACCGGGGGCAGCGATCCCCGCCTCCGGAGGACCGGGGGCAGCGATCCCCGCCGCCCCCCCGGGGCCCGGCGCGGCACCCGCCGCCGCGGTCCCTTCCTCCCGCTGCTTGTGCGGACATGCCAGCCGCTTATGTCCCACATCTCCACACTCAAAACATTTCATGTGTCCGGAGCTAGCATACACCATGTAGCAGCCCTCACCGTGCTTCACTCTGAAAGACACCTCCAGTGTCTGAGCAGGTGAGTCCAGGAACATGAACACCTGTCTCCTCAGAGACTGCACATGCTTCAGTTTGGGGTCCTTACATCCCAGACTGATGACTTTAAATCCGCTGGCTAACTTCCCGAACCTCCGGAGCTCGTTCTCTAACAGCTCGTTAGGGATGAACGGCGGAACACCGGATACGGTGATCCGCGTGGAGGGGACAGACAGCGGGGACACCTGGACAAAAGACTCCCTGATGAATACTCCGCTCTCTATCAGCCGGTGGACATGCGACTCGTTTTCCAGGAAGACGACCACCGCTTTGTTCATCCGTGAAGCGTAGCTCAGTTTGTCATGTCCCACCTGCTCACCCACACACAGCAACACCTCCTCCACACCGACGGAGCCGTCCGGCGGGACGATCCGCACTCCCTGCCGGAGGGACGGAGGTGGCATCACGGGGGACGCCATCCCCCCCGAAAAGCACCCGACACTTGCCAAAAACCTTACCCGATCATGCACAAGAGAAAGTTTGAAGAAACCAGAAAAAAGTTCAAAACTCCCGCGCCACTCACACGTCCACCGCCACCACCACTCTCACTCACGCTCACAAACCGGAAGGGGAGGGGAGAGGAGAGGAGAGGAGAGGAGAGGAGAGGAGAGGAGAGGAGAGGAGAGGAGAGGAGGGGAGAGGAGAGGAGAGGAGGCGAGGCTGAGCGGCGTCAGCCTCTTTGAAACCGGAGCCGTGAGGACGGGCAGCCACAGGTCAGCAGCGTCCCACCAGTGTTGGTTTACTGATGGTCCATTCAGAACCTGGAGGGGGGGGGGGGGGGGGATCAGGTGGTGGAGGGGGGACTGAAGCTGGAGACACACAGAGACCAGTCTCACGACCAATTGTGGTTTTGAGGTGAAGTTGGATTTCAGGACTACATCTCTGACGTTGTGAGGCCACATTTTCACATTCTCTCATTTAGAGCCAAAACAGCTGAGTATTAGTTCACTAACAAACTGATTAACAACATCTTATGCAGGGAGGGAATCTGAGAATTCAGAATGAGAAGGTCAAACTTTTGAGGTCTCAGCCTCTAGAAGCCTCTGTCCTCTCTGGGACAGGAAGTTAAACGTCACTGAGGAGGAACAGAACAGGCAGAATCTACCTTCAGCAAGTCTTCAGACTTCAGTCTCTGTGTCTCCAGCTTTAAGTCACAGTATGGTGAGAACCCTAACCCTAACCTGGACATCAACTCAAAGACCTAACCCTAACCCTGACCCTAACCCTGACCCTAACCCTGACCCTAACCCTGACCCTAACCCTAACCCTAACCCTAACCCTAACCCTAACCTAACGCTGACCTAACCCTAACCTAACGCTGACCAAAGCGTTGTAAGGTTAGGGTTCCACATTCCCTGGAACAAGCTCTTCTACGATACCGGTACTCGGGAAGAGTCTGCTCTCTGGAAACCTCCTCTAGACGAGGAGACAACACAGATTTTGGTGTTTTTTGGAGTTTCTGGCTGGACGGACGAGCGCTGTGGAAGGAGGCGCCAGTGTCCTGTCGCGGTTTCGGACAAGAAGGTAGGGAGCCTCTCGGGGGGGATGGCGAGCTCACCTCAGTTCCCTCAGCCTAACCTAACACTACCCAAACCTAACCCCTGATGCTAACCTAACACTACCCAAACCTAACCCCTGATGCTAACCTAACACTACCCAAACCTAACCCCTGATGCTAACCTAACACTACCCAAACATAACCCCTGATGCTAACCTAACCATGACCTAACCCCTGATGCTAACCTAACACTACCCAAACCTAACCCCTGATGCTAACCTAACCATGACCTAACCCCTGATGCTAACCTAACCATGACCTAACCCCTGATGCTAACCTAACCATGACCTAACCCCTGATGCTAACCTAACCCCGACCTAACCCCTGATGCTAACCTAACCCCGACCTAACCCCTGATGCTAACCTAACCCCGACCTAACCCCTGATGCTAACCTAACCCCTGATGCTAACCTAACCCCGACCTAATGCTACTCTAACCCTAACCCAGTTTACCCTGACCTACAGTTTTAAGGAGAACCGTCCAGATGGATGCTCCAGAGTGGCTGCAGCCTGGCTGCGTCTCCTTCAGGGATAAAACGGTTCCGGAGCGTTTTTCTCTGCGCTCCGGTTTCCCGCCGTATGGATGAACGGCCTTCAGAGAGGAGGAGGAGGAGGAGGAGGAGAAGGAGGAGGAGGGAACACTTCTCCATGCACCTTTAATCAAACATGAGTCTACTCCAGTGGCCTCGCTGACCCGTCCTCCCTCCCTCTCCCTCTCTCTCTCTCATCCCACGCGTTTTTGTTTCATTTTCTATGCAGTGAAAAAAAAAACATCACACATTTTGTTGAGGGGGGGGGCGGCAGGGAGGGAAGGGGGGGGGGGGGGGCTGTGTGACATCGGAGCCGCGGACCATCTGTCTTTGGCATCAGAGCCGTTCTGGAGAAAAAAAACAGAAAGCAGAAAAAAGGAAATCTGTGTTCAGCAGCTGCCTCAGCGCGTTCAGGAATCTTCTGTTTACAGGACGACTGTTTACAGGGGGGGGGGGGGGGGGGGGGGGGGGGCTGTCTGAGAGGAGGGGACCCCGGGCCAGGCCTCGGGGAGGTGTCCAGGGGCAGCTGCTCCTCTCTGGACCTGGACGAGCTGCCTCTGGAACCAGGTGACCGGGAACGTTTCCTTTTATAGCTTCTGAGTTTGATTTTTCTCTGAGTCTGAAACTTTTTTTGGCAGCTTACGCAGCTTGTTTCTCTCGCCTCTCTTTCCTTCCTTCCTTCCCTTTTTCATCTCGACTGAGTTAAAAGTCAAGCGAGGCCAGGAGGGAGGGGGCAGCAGTCACGCTGGGGTCACGCTGTTTTACCTCGAACACTCAGCGGCACCACAGAGGTTCTAAACGAGCGAGGCGAGTCCGTTAAATGACCTTCATTCTGTGTCCTGAGCAGAGTAGAGCCGTCTAGTCATCTAGTTACTCACCCTAACCCCGCACTGAGAGTTCTGAACCCAGTGGCTGTAGCTGAGGGTTCCCATCATGTGACAGTAACAAACACAGCTCCCTGTGGCTTTCACCTCCAGGCACTTGAGGAAGGCCTCGTTAGGCTGAACAGACGGCCCGCTACAGCCGCCAGGACCAAACCCAGTCAGCAGTCACTGCCCGCGCCTCCGCCCAGGGCCGCACTCCTCCCCCTCCTCCTCCTCCTCCTCCTCCTCCTCCGTTGGTTTCTCTCAGAAACAGTAGCACCACGCCGTCCAGAGCGAGTCTCTGGATCCGCGTCCGTCTCAAGTCACAGAGTCTGCGAGGGTGTTCAGACCTGCTGCTCCGGTTAGCACGATTCAAAACAAACAAATAAAAACTGTAAAATTGTTTCAGTTCTGAGATTTTTGGTCGTTCCCTCGGCAACAGTCCCAAACATCCTGAAGCTGTAAACAACCGTTCTCTCATTGGTCAGTTCTGCTTTTGTTGTGATTCGAGGGCGTTGAAAATAAATAAATAAATAAATATTAAAAGTGTTGTTTTCTTTTTCAATTTGGAGTCCTTTGAGCTACAGGGGCAACGGTCCCCAAACATTCGAGAGTTGTAAACAAATGGTGAGTGAAATATGACAACCACAAGCTGTTAACGACATCTGGAGGCGCTGCCCCCTGGTGGTGGGAGGGGGCAGAGCGCAGCATGCTGGCACGAAACTGGCAGACAAACTGGTGCATGCGCCCCACCAGTAGGAGGAGTCACCACACCAGTAGGAGGAGTCACCTCACCAGCAGGAGGAGTCACCACACCAGTAGGAGTCTCCACACCAGTAGGAGGAGTCACCTCACCAGTAGGAGGAGTCACCACACCAGTAGGAGGAGTCACCACACCAGTAGGAGGAGTCACCACACCAGTAGGAGTCACCACACCAGTAGGAGTCACCTCACAGTAGGAGGAGTCACCAGACCAGTAGGAGCCACCACACTAGTAGGAGTCACCTCAGCAGTAGGAGGAGTCTCCACACCAGTAGGAGGAGTCACCACACCAGTAGGAGTCACCTCACAGTAGGAGGAGTCACCAGACCAGTAGGAGCCACCACACTAGTAGGAGTCACCTCAGCAGTAGGAGGAGTCTCCACACCAGTAGGAGGAGTCACCACACCAGTAGGAAGAGTCTCCACACCAGTAGGAGTCACCACACCAGTAGGAGGAGTCACCTCAGCAGTAGGAGGAGTCACCAGACCAGTTGGAGTCACCTCAGCAGTAGGAGGAGTCACCTCACCAGTAGGAGGAGTCACCAGACCAGTAGGAGGAGTCACCAGACCAATAGGAGGAGTCACCAGACCAGTAGGAGGAGTCAAGACCCCTTAAAAAGCGGGAGAGCTGATTTCTCACCAGACAGAAGCAGTTTGCTGCTGGTTGTCACGGATGCAGAGACGTTGAGGACGCTCTGTTCTGCCCCGTCTGCAGAGACGTGTAGCGCCCCCTGTGGTGGGGCAGGAGCAGGCCGGGGCCTTTAAAGTGCATCAACCAGCTGTTTAAGGTTTGGTTTGGTCTGGTTTACTTACGGGCAGCTGTTTTCAGCCTGATTTTCTCATTTAATTTACTTTTTTTTTTGAAAAGCAGAACAGGAAAAATCTCATGACTTCATAGTTTTAAGAGTTGATTTCTTAATGAAAGTGTTCAACTCTACACTTTAAATCTAGTCCACTGAGATCATCTCGCTCCTTGGACCGATCATATCGTCTGTTCAGACGTAGTGTTTGCATCGAGCTGAGACTTCATCCTCTTTTCTGTCTGAGCTGAGCCGTTGGAAGGAGCCTGGAGGAGCCGGTCCTGAAGGTTCAACGTTCCGGAACAAGTGGCAGGTCTGAACACACCCTGCGTCTGTCTCCTACCAGGGAGGCTCTGGAAGGACCTCTAGAAAGGTGCTTTAGTTGCTTTTTTTTTTTTTTTTTTACCACAGTGCAATTGAAAGGGTCCTTGACTTTTTTTTATGTCCAACAACATTTAGAGACCGTGGACAGGTTGGTCTTTCAGCTTTCAGCCAAGACCACAGAAGAAAAGGCAAGAGTTTTTGGAAAACAAAAACAAAAACAAAAACAAAAGTCTCTCAGAGTGACGCCCACTACGTGAGCTGCGGCGTTCGATGCCACACACACACACACACACACAAAAACGACAAAATCATCAAATAAAATAAAAAAAGAACAACGAAACAAATCAAACTTATTTGCTTTCTAGATCTACGAGTGTTTTTGTCTATTTGTCATTTGCAATTCAAGGAAGGTGCGCTACATAATCAGGTCAGGGGTTTGAGGAGAGGGCTTGGGGAAGGCATGGAGGAACGCTTTCCCTTTGTTTTGTTGTTGTTGTTGTTGTCGTGGGTTCACAAACAGAAAGGAGGCGGCTGCAGGCGGAGTGAAGGAGCGCCAGGCTGGGAGGGGCTGAGAGGAGACGCACCGTCTGCTCCTCGGCTCCTCGACAGTAGTGCATCTGAAGGTGGGAGGGGACGTGGTGGAGTCCGACTGAGAGCAGCGTCTACGACGGTGTCACAACAAAAACAAGTCTCAGCTCAGCCCCTCCTTCTTTCATCGTTTCTCCCAAAACAAACAAACCTGATGAACACGGTGGTTGTTGATGTTCTGGCAGCATCTGAAGCAACGTTTTGGTTTCTCCGAGTGGTTCTTCAGCAGTGTCGGTTCTTCTTTGGTCAGTTTGGATTAAGGTGCAGTGTTTGTTTGTTTGTTTGTTTGTTTTTTCAACTTTGCGTACATGTTGAACAGGGATGGGGGTGGGGTGGGGGTGGTGGTGTTAAAGCTCCATGGAGTTTTAGAACAAGACTCGGGCTGTTGGTTCCTCCTTCTGCTCCTTGGTTGTTGTTGTTGTTGTTGTGGTTGTTGTTGTTGTTGTTGTTGTTGTTGTGGTTGTGTCTCAGTACAGGCGATGCTGCAGTCCCAGTGGTCTCGACTGGAGCTTCTCCGCCAGATGAAGGAGTGGAAACCGAAAAAATGAATCCAGAAAACACAGTCTGCCTCTTTGTCTTCCAGGCCTGGGCTCCTCCCACTTCCTTGTTTTTTTTTGTTTTGTTGTGTTTTGTTTTTTTTAGCACTTCCTCTCGTCCTCAGATGCCCCCCCGCCCTCGGCTCACTACCGGGCCCCTGCCGGCTTCTACCACCAACTACAGAACAGTGCAACGTCTATCAGAGGCACCACGGGGTACACGCAGGGGGGGGGGCAGCTAGACACGCTCACACACGTGTTGTATGTTACAGGTCCACACACACACACACACACACACACACACACACACACACAGAAACACAGAAACAGACTGACAGAACACGGAGACGTCAGCAGCGGCTGCAGGGACAGAGCAGTGAAGATGGCTGCTGTTTGGAGGGAAAGTTACTCCCACTGTGTTAGAGGCCCACTCCTCCTCCTCCTCCTCCTCCTCCTCCTCCTCCTCTTTCTCCTCATCTCATCTCTGAGTGTGGGGGGATGCTGTGATGGAAGGCTCCAGCAGGGGGGGTCAGGTTTGGTTTAGTGGAGCTGAGAGGAGGGAGGAGTCAGGCAGGGAGGAGGAGGAGGAGGAGGAGGGGGAGGAGGAGGAGGGTGTGTGGGGGGGTTAACCCGCTGCCTCCTCTTCCTCTTTGCGCTGGTTCTGGGAGCCGGCGCTGGCCGCCAGGATCCTCTGCACAAAGTCTTTGGTCCGGCCGGCGACCAGAGGACCTGCCAGACAGGAGGAGAGCCTCAGTCATAGAAGCAGAAGACATAGAGATATAGAGATAGAGAAGATAGATATAGAGGAGATAACATCTCCATTCTGAGGCTGAGCTGAGGAGCTCTTTGCCTCAACAACTTTCAATTACGGAACCAGATGATATTCACATTTAAGAAGCTGAGATCATTCATTAGGATGACTCTGGAAGCTGCTTTAAAAGCCAACACTGACTCGTAGATCAATAGTCGATTCATCAGTTAGCTGTTGCTCCGCAGCTAACCCTGACCACCATCGCTAACCTCGAGCTCTTTAGCATTAACCTGCTGATGTTCTGAGGTTGAGACAGAACTTAACGAGCTGAAACGTCCCAGGAAGAAGAAACATCTGTATCTGCATCTGGACAGACTAGCACCCAGCGGGATGGCACAACTCAGCTAGCAGGCTAGCAGCTAGCACTCAGCTCGCAGCTAGCACTCAGCTAGCAGCTAGCTAGAGTCCCACAGAGTCAGGTAGCTGTGTCCTCTCACCGCTGGACTCCCTCAGGATGTCCTCCAGACGCTGCGTCATCCCTCGCTCGTCCGTGTCCTCCTCCTCGCTGCTCTCCACCCGCCGGCGGATCACCTCCTTGATCCGGAGCAGCGCCCCCAGCAGGTTCTCTGGACAGAGACGACACGGCAGGTCAGGACAGGTCAGGACAGGTCAGGACAGGTCAGGACACAGACAGACAGGAGATTTGCTATTATGTTTAAAGGACAGACATTACACTCAGATCTCTTCTCTGAGACGGCTCCTTGGAGGTGATGTTGGTGACGTTACTAACAAGCTTTGGTTCTCAGTATGCTCTGTTTCAGCGCCTTCCCCTTTGAATGCGCATGAGCTCCTGCATGCCCCGCCCACCTGGTCAGCAGCCAGGCTCCGATCTGAAGCTGGATCCTGGCAGCTGAAGCACAGAGGGGGCGGGGCTATGCAAATTAAGCTCCTTGTTACGCAACGAGAAGTCAAAACAACTCGTTTGGAGACTCATGTGGTGGTGGTCAAAGTCTATGTTTAAGGGTAACTAAGTTGCATTATAGATACACAAGTATGTACTAAATGAATGAAAAGTGATTTAAAAAGATAATAGATAAATAAACATTCCCTATAGCATCACCACAATCGATCATTCTGTGACGACAGCACAACGTTTGGTAGATGTGCATCACAAAATCTGCCTCCATAGCCGTCATCATCTCAGGTCATCATCTAGTCAAACGATGTGAACACGTGGAAGAGCCACATCAGACACACACACAACAGGCTGAGAGAGGAGGCATCTTCCACAACACCAGCTTTCCACCTCTTCTGGTTGTTTTCCAGGACG
>CM055189.1:1336433-1373933 GCA_029224185.1 Karalla daura
GCCTCGCTCGGCCTCGTTCAGCCTCAATCGGCCTTGTTCAGCCTCGATCAGCCTCGCTCAGCCTCCTTCAGCCTCGATTGGCCTCATTCAGCCTCGCTCGGCCTCGTTCAGCCTCGTTCGGCCTCGATAGGCCTCGTTCAGCGTGGGCCTGAGTGGGTGAGCTGTAAATATTTACACTGGGATCAAGTTGTTGATTTTGCTGCTTGTTGCTGTTTACATTTTTCAGCTCAACGTGAAGTCGAACAGTGAAAGTACACGTACGAGTCTGAGTGTAAACGCTGCTGCCAGGGCCACCATGTTAAAGACAGAGAGCAGTGCTACTAGAACTAGTAATGAGTGATACTAGTACTAGTACTGAGTGATACTAGTACTACTTCTACAAGTGCTGCTTCTTCTGCTTCTTATTCTACTACTTCTACAACCTCTATCACTACTATTTCCACCACTACTTCTTCTATTACTACCACTGCTATTTCTACTATTTCTTCTACTTCTTCTTTTACTACAACTGTTACTGCTACTTCCAATTCTACTACTTTTACTTACTACTACAAATTCTACTACTACTACTACTACTGCTACTATTTCTACTAAGTCTACTACCACTACTTTTACTACTACTACCTCTACTTCTACCACTCACTCTATTGTCACCACTACATTTCTACCACTACCACTACTTCTACTTGTCCCACTTGTACTGCCTCTACTACTTGTACTTGTCCTCTTACTGGAGCAGCAGCCTCCAGAACTCCATCAGGCAGATGTGCTAACTCCATCCTGTCTCTCTCCCTCTCCCTCCCTCCCTCCCTCCCTCCCTCTCTCTCTCCCTCTCCCTCCCTCTCTCTCTCTCTCTCTCTCTCTCTCTGTCTGTTGCTTTTAACATATGTTTGGAATAATAAGATATTCCCAGAGTTCCTCCTCTCTTTAAACTGCCTCTCATAATGGGTTTTACTCCCCTCCCCCTTTCATTCCCTCCCTCTCTCCCTCCCTTCCTCCCACAGATGAACTTCCTCCGACCCTCTTCATCCAATTCCTCGTCTGCCTCCTCAATCCTTTTCATTCATTCATTCATTCCTTTCATTCGTCTGCTTCCCGTAACTTGTTTAAAAAGAGACAAATCGACTCGGAACAACTGAACTTCCCGGATTCGGGGAAGAGGAATTCCACACAGATAAGGAGCCGTGTCTCCGGCTCTCCTGAGGCAGCACTAGAAGGTTGCATATTTACTAAAACCACATATTTAACAAACCAAGCCCGACAGACGAGGCTGAGCAGACCAAACCGCTGGCGCCCTGAAGGAGCATCTTCCACTTCCACTCTTTCAAAAACGCCTCAGAACACAGACTCCGACCCCGGGAATAACACTGGACGTCTGCTTCCGAGGACACGTCCTCCTGAGGACACGTCCTCCTGACCGCTAACAGCAGCATCTCCTAAAAGCCAGGCACGTTAAGCCAGCTCACGCTGCCTTTGACTATGTAAAATCAAGCAGAGCCACAGAAAGCAACGCTGGGTCGCTGCAGGTCAAAGGTCTGGTGCTCCAGGTTCTGCTCGGGTCAGGAGCCAGCTGAGGAGCTGGACCGCTTAGAAGAACCCAGACGTCACATAGAGCAACATTAGGTCAGATCTAGTCATCTGGCATCAGGTTAAGTCAGGCTAAGTCACCTCAGTTACTCAGTGTGAGTGACAGGCAAGACAGCCAATCAGAGCGAAGCCATGAAACAGATCGGTGTAGAAACATCAAAAGCAGCGTCTGATTGACCCAGACTCCCCTAGCTTCGAGGCTAGCACCAGAGAGGAGCCATGACTCCATCCTCCCGCTCAGACCTGGGTCAGGCTGGCAGTGCTCCTTACCTGGACGCCAGCTTGTTCTTCTCCTTGCGGGAGCGGGCCCGGGCCACGGCGGGCAGCTCGTTGACCGGCCCCATCCCGTCGATGGCGGCGTTGAGCTTCTGCAGCTGCTCCCCGATGTTGTGCAGCTTCTGGGGGTTGGGCGTCAGGTCGCTGGCGTCCGTCTTGCGGGCTTTGCGTCGTCCTTTCTTACCTGGAGGGAGGGGAGGAGAGAGCCCCGCCCCTGGTCAGAACCGCCCCAGCTTTCCATAACATCCCAGAGGACTGATCGAGCTCAGATACCAGGGCAGGGGGCTGGGTTCCGCTCAGTTCTGGGAACCCGAGAACGATCTGTTTCGCTATCTTAATTTATCTAAGTAAACCGTTAACTATTGTCTCTTGTCGCCCCCTAACGAGATGTTACCAACAAGCCCCGCCTCTCTGTGACATCACCCTCTGGTTTGTGAGGGGCTGTCGTTGAAGCCAGAAGCTTGGCTCACAGGGCGCCGCCTGCAGAAGCCTGAAGAAACCATATTTGGATGCATTGAATGAACCATTTTGGATATTTGGGACCAGAGAGGGGTGAGGGGCGGGGCTAACTTTTGAACTCCCGACTGACCAATAGGATCCATACTGGCCATCGGAGATTGTCCCAGCCTCGCCAACCAGCTAACAAGCTAACTAGCTTAAACAGGGTCTATGACTCCCATGCGTGGACCTCTGTGGGGCTCACCTGTCAATCAAGTAGACACGCCCCTAATGATTCCATCTTTTTAAGCTCAAACATCTTATTAATCGTGTAATTCACGACCACAGACTGACCACAGGAGCACAACTCACTTTAGCTGTTGGAACCGTTATGAGTTGTGAAGGAAATGTACTGAATGAATATTTCATCATTGAAAATGGCGTCTTTTGACTGGGTGTGTTTTGTTTTTTTGCAGATATGCTCAACTTTCCCAAAAGAACTGCAATGATCTAGAGCCTCTGTAGTTGGCTCTGTAGTTTAGTTTTCAGGTTTATTTTTCAGGTTTAGTCTTCAGGTTTAGTCTTCAGGTTTAGTCTGCAGGTTTAGTCTGCAGGTTTAGTCTTCAGGTTTAGTTTTCAGGTTTAGTCTTCAGGTTTAGTCTTCAAGTTTAGTCTTCAGGTTTAGTCTTCAGGTTTAGTCTTCAGGTTTAGTCTTCAGGTTTAGTCTTCAGGTTTATTTTTCAGGTTTAGTCTTCAGGTTTAGTCTTCAGGTTTAGTTCTGGTCAAGCTAATCTTGTTCCAGCCTGAATGGAACCTCAATCAGAACAGAGAGAATTGCCTCAATCACCTGACCATCCTCACCCATCACACGCATGTTTTTCATGCCAGGTTTTAGTGTCGTCCCAGAGGAAGAGCCTGGCTCAGGGTTGATGCTGCCCCCCCCCCCCCCCCCCCCCCCCCCCCCCCCCCGGGGTGGGGGTCAGGGGTGGGTGGGTTACGCTGGTGGAGTGTGTCACAGGCTCACTCGGTGATGAGCAGTTCAGGTCTGTGACTTGGAGCCTGTATGTGGGCCACACGCCCCGGGCTCCTCATTCCATCTGTGTCACATGAGAGGACAGAAACGGGGACGCAGCGCTCAGCTGCAGCCTGACTCCTGCTGCAGCCTGACTCCTGCTGTAGCCTGACTCCTGCTGCAGCCTGACTCCTGCTGCAGCCTGACTCCTGCTGCAGCCTGACTCCTGCTGTAGCCTGACTCCTGCTGTAGCCTGACTCCTGCTGCAGCCTGACTCCTGCTGTAGCCTGACTCCTGCTGCTTCCAGCCTGACTCCTGCTGTAGCCTGACTCCTGCTGTAGCCTGACTCCTGCTGCAGCCTGACTCCTGCTGCAGCCTGACTCCTGCTGTAGCCTGACTCCTGCTGCAGCCTGACTCCTGCTGCAGCCTGACTCCTGCTGCAGCCTGACTCCTGCTGTAGCCTGACTCCTGCTGTAGCCTGACTCCTGCTGCAGCCTGACTCCTGCTGTAGCCTGACTCCTGCTGCTTCCAGCCTGACTCCTGCTGCAGCCTGACTCCTGCTGCTTCCAGCCTGACTCCTGCTGCTTCCAGCCTGACTCCTGCTGCAGCCTGACTCCTGCTGCTTCCAGCCTGACTCCTGCTGCTTCCAGCCTGACTCCTGCTGCAGCCTGACTCCTGCTGCAGCCTGACTCCTGCTGCAGCCTGACTCCTGCTGCTTCCAGCCTGACTCCTGCTGCAGCCTGACTCCTGCTGCAGCCTGACTCCTGCTGCTTCCAGCCTGACTCCTGCTGCAGCCTGACTCCTGCTGCAGCCTGACTCCTGCTGCTTCCAGCCTGACTCCTGCTGCAGCTTGACTCCTGCTGCTTCCAGCCTCTCGCTGCTCGCTCGCTCTTTATTTCCACCTCGACCTGCCACCAACGATCAACTTCAACTTCAACTTCAACTTTTATTTGTTTAAGTGCCATATCATAACAGCTGTTATCTCAGAGCACTTTACAAGCAGAGCAACAATGTGTACATAGTGAAAAAACCCCTGTCCTTAGACCCTCGCAAAGGCTGAGGAACAACTCCCAAGAAAAACCCTGAGAGGGAAAAAAGGGGAGAAACCTCAGGGTGAGAGACAGAGGAGGGGATCCTCACCCAGGACGGACAGGCGGGCACAAACAAAACATTATTGATGGCTAACAGTTCAGGATATAAATTAATGAATTGAAGTAGTAGCAGGCAGGAGGAACCGCGGTGAGATGAGCCGGGTAGAGGTGGTCCTGGATCCAGCTCAGTGTTGATGGAAGTCGGGAGGGAAAATAAAAATAATAAAAATAAAATGAAAAATGAAAAAGTAAAATAAGAATAAACAGAAAATTAAGAATTAAAAAATAAAATATTAATAAAAATTAAAATAAGAATTAATTAATTAATTAATTAATTAAAAAAAAATTATATATATATATATATATATAAACAAAAAATAAAAATTAAAATGAAAATAAAAATAAAATAAGAATAAAAATAAATTGAAAGATAACAAAGGAGAGGGGCAGGAGAGGGAGGAAGAGGAGGAGATGGAAAACAGACGGGGAGAGGCCAAGAGGAAAGAGAGAAGCTAGAGGGAACGTGAACCTGATTCACACCCACAGAGAAGGCAGAGAAGATAGAGCTCAATGTGCCGGGGACCCCCAGCAGACTCAACCTATAGCAGCTTATCTTGGATTTATCTGTAGGCTCTGTCAAAAAGAGCCCGTTCAGCGAGCCAGTGCCTCCAGATGCCGGACGGCAAGAGAAGAAAAATGCATAAGAACATTATCTTTATGTCGATATAGCGATGGAAACATTTTGATTATGAAACATTTCCAGTTTGGAAATGATTTGCGTTTCCATGACAGTTCTAAGGTTGTTGTTGTGAGACATCCCATAACTCTGGGGAAACAGAGTCTGGACGTGGAATTACGTAGAAGATGGAGGAGCGAAACAGTTCGATTTCTAACACATCTTAATTAGGAGAGTCTCGTCTAAGGTGACCCGGGACGCCAGGTCACATGACGTGTGAACGTGGACATGTCTCAAAGTGTTCAGTGTCCAGTGATGTCTGACAGGCTTCCAAACCAGCGTTTTATTCTGACATTTAGGATCTCTGCATCTCTGGGGGTGACAGAAACACAGCTACACAGCACACAGACACACTGAATGTATTCGTACTATATATATTAGAAATGCACAGTTCCTGCTTCATGTTTCAGAGTTCATGCTCTGCCTGCAGATGTTCAGTGCAGATTAAAACAGGATCTAATCTCATCTAATTCCAGTCAGGGGAGCCACAGAAGATGGAAATTCATGATATAAAGCCCATAAACAAAGTTTAATGTTATTTTTAGTTTATAAAAATGTAAAAAATAAAGACAGGACAGGAAAGCACAAGACTGAGGAGGTGGTTCATAGGTTAGCACGCCTCTGAAGTGTTATTTGTTAGACGCTTTTACAATTTATGAGGTTTTATTTAGAGGTCATTTTAATCCATATATGAGCCTCTGATTCATGTTATGAGCTAATGGAAGTGTTTTTATGTAAGTCAAAGGCGTCCTTTGCTTTCTTTCTCAGACAGATCACTTCTCCAGAATGGACGTCACTACAATCCTGATACGAGAGTTTAGATGAGAACAAACTTGACTGCACAGAGTCTGAGTGTTGACGCTATAACGACGCAGACGTGTCTGGTCAGAGCAACAAACAATGACGGGAACATGTGGAACCAGGACCAGAGGCAAACAGGCTTCCAACACCACTGCTTATGGCCTAAAGCTGTCAAATCTCAATTCAAAGCTGATGTCAAATAAAAGTAGTTTATTGATAAGTTTAGATCAACTTTCATTAATGATGTAACACATGGATCATAGGCCTTTCTAGCCCATTCATTACTAGTGGGTCAGGGTTAACACCCCTTAGGTGAATCCCAGCAGCCCTAAAATCTGAGATTGAAAACATTTCCTTTTTACTGTATATCTTTTAGAAAAGTGTCCAAACCATACAGGAATGTCTCCTGGCATGTTTATAGAGTGGACAAGAGGAGGAGGAGGAGGAGGAGGAGGAGGAACAACAGTCTGGAAGTGAGGAGACTGCAGGGCACAGAGCGTGTGTGCGTGCGTGTGTGTGTGTGTGCGTGTGTGCGTGTGTGAGCGTGCGTGCGTGCGTGTGTGTGTGCGTGTGTGTGTGTGTGCGTGCGTGTGTGCGTGCGTGTGTGCGTGCGTGTGTGCGTGCGTGTGTGGGCGTGCGTGCGTGCGTGCGTGCGTGCGTGCGTGCGTGCGTGCGTGTGTGTGTGTGTGTGTGTGTGTGCTCCTCTCACTCACCCTCCCGGCGGTACAGCGTGCTGGGCAGCGTGCTGGAGGACCAGGACAGGGACCAGTGGACGTCTCCTCCCAGCTTCTTCTTGGTGGCCGTCTCCCGGGCGTGGCGGTACTCCCAGAAGCACCGGCGCTTCGAGGGCCGCTCGCCGGGCTGCCGCACAGGCTCCGCCTCCACCTCTGCACACACACACACGCACACACACACACACGCACGCACACACACACGCACACACACACACAGACACACACACGAGTCGAGTGTCATTCCAGCCAGTCGCTGTGAGGCAACCAGGGAGGCGGAGCGTCCTCTGGACGTCTCAGAGGACATGGTTGACCACTCCTGCGTTGTTCTACACTGGAGTCCCCTTCATGCCACTGCTGCTGCAGAGCCAGCATCTCAGAGCTAGACGTGCTCCACGCTCTCCTCCCAGTCCAGCCTCTGGAGGCACCTGGACATACGGGCTTCCTTCACGTCCCCTCCAGACCCCCAGCCTCACTGGGAGTCAATGGGAGGGCGGGACGATGAGTGATGCTCTGGCTGCTGATGGGAGGACCTGTGAAAGGGGCGGGACTCAGGATGTTCCACCTTCTTCACCCTGAACATCTGCTGCAGGACGTCAGGAACAAACTTCACTGAAACGTGACCACGAGACAAAAACAAATCAAAGCGTCTTTCTCTGTTTGGACTTTAGATCTTCTGGCTCCATTTCTCTCATCGCGTCTCCACCAGGGACAGAACCGCAGAGTTGTTCTGAAAGTGGGACAACACGTCTGAGATCCTGCACAGACGAGATGATCTGCCTCCTCCATCCACCACACCACAGCTGCTCGCTCAATACATACACTGCTCGTCTGTGTCCACACCAAGATGGACGCCTTGTCCTGTCCACTCTGATACGATCTGCAGAGGACGCAAGGACCCAGACAACATTCTTGAAGACTAACGTTTCAATGCAAACAGCTCCCTACACCACCGTTTCCTGACAGTTTTCAACATCTTCAAGCTGTAAAAATGTGAATCAAAGTTCATGTTGAATGACAGTCTCATAATAAAATGACTTTTTATCAATGATTGAAGAAACTCTGGCTCAGGTGATGAACCTGTCTGATTCCCAGAGTCTCCGCTGATGCAGCCACTCTGACCCAGCATCGAGGTCGTTGTTGTTTCATCAAGAAATAAATAAACCCATAAACAAACAAACAAACAAACAAAGGGAGCAGCGCGGAGAGCAGACGCTCCATCCCTTCCTGCGGAGGTGGACCTGGATGTTTCAGCGGCAGCAGCAAACCAGCGCTGGGAGCTAATGTGGCACATGAATCCTAGTCATGACTGACAGCGTCTCAGCTGTTTACGTTCAGCTGTTTACGTTCGCCTGGTGTGAGGAATCACAACGGGAGCCTTAATCCCACAAACACACGTCCTAATGACAAGAGCCCCGGCTGCAGCCCCGGACACTCCTCCAGCAGCCTCACGCCTCGACCAGGGCCTCAGGCCACCAGGAGGAGGGGGGAGGGGGGGGCAAAGAGGAGGAGGAGGAGGAGGAGGAGGAGGAGAAGGAGGAGGGGGATGAGGAGGAGGATGAGCCCCAGGCTGCAGCCCCGGACACTCCTCCAGCAGCCTCACACCTCAGGCCTGAGACGTAATTCTACGCTAACCCTGGTACCATGTGGTCCTGCTCCATCCCATAATAACCCTGGTACCATGTGGTCCTGCTCCATCCCATAATAACCCTGGTACCATGTGGTCCTGCTCCATCCCATAATAACCCTGGTACCATGTGGTCCTGCTCCATCCCATAATAACCCTGGTACCATGTGGTCCTGCTCCATCCCATAATAACCCTGGTACCATGTGGTCCTGCTCCATCCCATAATAACCCTGGTACCATGTGGTCCTGCTCCATCCCATAATAACCCTGGTACCATGTGGTCCTGCTCCATCCCATAATAACCCTGGTACCATGTGGTCCTGCTCCATCCCATAATAACCCTGGTACCATGTGGTCCTGCTCCATCCCATAATAACCCTGGTACCATGTGGTCCTGGTCCTCCACTCTGAGGAAGATGGACGTCCAGAACATAGTTTTCTTAGATCTTTGAATCAGATGTAGAAACAGTTGAGTCTCCTCCTCTGTCCATCTGGTCTGAAGGGAACTGGTCATGTGACCCCTACGTCAGGTCACGTGACCTGGAGATGTGAACAAAGTGTTTCCATCACACTTTGAGATCAGCTTCTGGATGGACACGTCTGGAGGAGCAGCTCAGGAGAGGAGCTGTGTTAGAGACATCTCAGAGGTGTTTCCACATTCAAGTGTTCCCAGTTCTGTGATATACTTCGGCTTTGCATATTTCTTGGTGCAAACACTCATATGGACCAAATGACTAATCAATCAATCAAGTGATTAATGGAAAGATGGCAGAACAACATGATTGTGGAGGAGACTGATCAGCCTGGTCTCAGGTTGTTTTCTGTCAGTTTACACACTGAACTGATAACAGAAACAGTTGTTTGTTGCAAGTTCAGAGAGTTCAGAAGCATCAAATGCTCTGCTCTCTCACTGCTGCTCACACACACACACACACACACACACACACACAGCTTATGTAACATCATGTCACAGGGTCCAGTCTGCAGACAGCAGCATTGTCTCTCCCCTCAGCTCCAGACCCATGTGCGCACACACACACACACACACACACACACACACACACACCGACAGCTGCCAAACCTTCTCCTAAACCCACAGTCTCTGCAAGCATACACACAGCCCCCCTACACACACACACACACACACACACACACACACACACACACACACACACACACACACACACACACACATATAGACACACACACGTTTCCATCCATTGCCCAGAGCTAATGGTAAGAATAGCTTGACCGGGCGGGCGGGTGGACACACACACACACACACACACACACACACACACACACACACACACACACACACAGAGCAACAATGGTGTGTGAAAGGTGACCCGGGCTGGTGTCTGGGCAGCAGCCAGCGACCTCTCCGTTACCTTCCAACACGCAGCCTGAGATCTGTTGCTGGGACGATCGGAGACGGAGGAATCCTGGGAAAAGATCCTTATCCAACGCGCCGTAACTGCACCAGTCTGTGTGTGTGTGTGTGTGAGTGTGTGTGTGTGTGTGTGTGTGAGTGTGTGTGTGTGTGTGTGTGTGTGTGACGGGCGCTCAGCTGATTCTCATAACCTCGGGCATTAATGTGGAATACATGTCCGACTGGACAGCGTTACCTCCGATAAGGAGCTGGAACGCTCTCTGGACCTCGCCTGAAAAAAGCTTCGACTCTTGACTTCACATTAGTTTCACTGACAGACAGACAGACAGACAGACAGACAGACAGACAGACAGCAGACAGCAGACAGCAGACAGCAGACAGACAGACAGACAGACAGACAGACAGACAGACAGACAGACAGACAGACAGCAGACAGCAGACAGACAGACAGACAGACAGACAGACAGCAGACAGCAGACAGCAGACAGACAGACAGACAGCAGACAGCAGACAGACAGCAGACAGCAGACAGACAGACAGACAGACAGACAGACAGACAGACAGACAGACAGACAGACAGACAGACAGACAGACAGACAGACAGACAGCAGAGCTTCGGCCTCGCTTTGGGCTCTGGACTAACCGTGGTTGCAGGTCCTGAACACACCACCGTGGTGTGAGGACACAGGAGACACAGGAGACACAGGAGACACAGGAGACACAGGAGACACAGGAGACACAGGAGACACAGCTGTCCAGCCACATATTAGGGTAACGTTGAGGGAATCTCATTGCTCGTCTTGACTAATTATTTTGTTTGTTTATATGTCGTTGTTAGGTCGTCAAGTTTCCAATGGTATCTGAATGCACCATGGGGTGGGGTTGGTACTATAATATATACTATAATATATGCTATGATATATACATACTATAATAGACTGGGGGAGACCCTGGTAACGTGCCCACAGCTAGGAGCGGGATCACAGAACAGCCCCAGAGGCTGGAACCAAAGGTCCATAGGTTCTATGTTAACAGCAGAGAAGCGGGCTGAACCCTGGCTGTGACCGTCTGGTCGCCTCTGACCCGGAACATGTGCGTACGGAGTGATGCTGAAATGTTCCCTCACGGTCCCGGCTGCGGCTTGAGCTCCGGGATCCAAAACAAAACTTCCCAGATGAAGCAACCTGAACCTGAAACCTGAAAGGCAACAGCTCTGGTTCTGTGGAGGTCTGTGGTCCTGAGGAGCACTCAGAGGTCTGCTCTGCTCCGCAGGAGTATCGGCCTGAGAGGCCGCGGCCTGGAAGTGGCTGCAGGTCCAGGAACTATGTGATTATTTCCCAATGTACTAATGATACTCTCTCCTCCTCGTCTGACCCCAGCAGCAGACCCAAACATCTTTCTCTGCTGCTAGATGGCTTCGAGGGAGGCCTCCCAACAGCCTTTGGCACCAGCCGGGACTGTAGAAACACACAGAGTGAGGCCAGAGGCTCGGAGCACATGAGAGCAAGGTCTGAAAGGCCAGGACGCTGAAGGAGGCACCGAGCCAGCCGGGCTCCGGGCAGTGGCTGCACCTCAGCAGGAGCTGCCACGCTGCTCACATCCACGGTGCCTCCCAGCAGCAAAGTCTGGGATTCACTCCGCCTTCAGCCATGAACAGGTTCTTCCTGCCCAAGACCCACTCAGACCACACACTTGATCCATGCCTGCTGGAGGGAGCTGCATTAGCAACGCGCTACGCTATCAGCGATGCCCTTGGCCAGGTATCCCTGGAACCTGTTAGAAATCGATGGGAAAGACGAGATGAAGATGTCTGCTCCAGATGAAGTCAGAGATGGAATCGACTGAAACGTGACGGAGCGTCATCCAGTCCAGAGAGCTCCATCGCCTCCATCACCAGACTCAAGCAGTGGCTGGAGCAGGAGCTCATTCCAGCCTCTTTCAGAAGCTTTGGTTTCAGCCACTCCTGGGAATCCATTTGGCCACAGTCCTGCAAACCGACTCAAACCTTCTCCTCGGAGTGGGATCTTTGGGGTCATTCCACATTTTCTACACTGGGACAATTGTAATGGCCCCGACCACTGTTAGCTAGGAAGCTGACATTGTTTCAATGAGGGAGGCTGGACTAGAAGAGGTGAGGCAGGTGGTCAAACTAACGGTTAGATGCACCATGAGAGGATGGAGCTCCCAACCCCAGTCCACATGGAAGCCTAGACTCTCCTAGACTTTGTGGAGGAATCGGACACTTGCAGATCAGCTTGTGAATCCCCCGACTGATTTGAACGTCATCTGTTATCGATGTCTCCATACTCCCATCAGCTCCATGGGGATGGTGACATCAGGAAGCGGGTTGGGCTTCAAAACATCTCAGGGGATGGGTGCTGGAGTGGTTCTGGAGGTCAGGTCTAAGTGCTGACACACTCACGTCCTCCCTCCATCCGTGTCCCAGGTCGGCCCGGGACGTTACCACCTGTTCATTTATCTCTCAGAGCTGAGGACAACGTCCCTCAGAGAAACGTCCTCTGATCGATACATTCATTGATGAATCACAGTCTGCTATTACCAGATAGATTCAGTCATCTAGAGGTTCCACATAGATTCTGTCCATCTACACCTATCCATCCAGAATAACCACATAGATTTGCCAGATTATATGCGTCTAGATTCTCCATCTGTAATTCACAGATAGACGCTATCCATCTGGAATATTGAGATAGATAGAAGAACAAGATAGATCCATCCATCTAGAGTTCTCTCAGATTCTATCCATCTAGAATACATCCACCCAAAATGTCCTGAGATCTACAATTCACCGATATACTGCATCCATTTAGAACTGCCAGGTATATCATGTCCATCTAGATAGATTTTGTCCATCTAGACAAATAGATTCCATACATCTAGAATTGAGAGAGAGATCAATAGATTCAATCCACCTAGAGAATCCACACAGATTCCATCCATTCACAATTTCTAGTAGGATTCAATACATCTGTAGAATTTATCCATCTAGAGCTTGCACACACGATCACAGGATTCCATCTGCATCCAAACATCTCGTTCAGCAGAACGAGCTCAGAGCAAAACGCCTTTAGTTCTGACGACCAGCAGCTCTCACTGTGTGTGTGTGTGTGTGTGTGTGTGTGTGTGTGCGTGCGTGCGTGCGTGCGTGTGTGTGCATGTGTGTGTATGTGTGAGGTGAGTGACTACAGGAATTCCGAGCCAGCTGCATTGAAGCAGCTTCCAGCTCCAGCTGGACCTCCAGCCCTCCAGCCCTCCCTCCACACACACTTTAACCAACACACTTCCAGGACTCCCCCAGGACTTGTCCAGGACTCCCCCAGGACTTGTCCAGGACTCCCCCAGGACTTGTCCAGGACTCCCCCAGGACTTGTCCAGGACTTGTCATCACATTTCCATGAGGCTACATGTCCTCTAGTACATCAACATATGCATAAAATATCGGAATAAAACAATGAAAAACAATGGAAATGTTAAAAAAGATAGACCTAGTGATGGTAGTTTCACACAAAATAGACAGATTCTATCCATCTAGAAATAAGAGTCACAGACTCCCTCTATTTAGTCTATTTCTGTCATTCACAGCTTTTCATGTAGCATCTGCATCTAGAATTACCACATAGATTGCATCCATAGAGATCTGCCAGATAGATTGTCCATTTCAGTTCCATCATCTGCCATTCACAGATATACGCCATCTAGAATTACCAGACGGATCGCATTCATCTTGGTAGATGTAATGCATCTAGATTGCATCCATCTAGATAGATTCCATATGTCTGAAACTGAAGGAAAGATTGCACCCTTCCTACATTGATAGATTCCATCCATCTAGATTCCATCCATCTAGATTCCATCCATCTAGAATTACCAGAAAGATTCAATGACACACAGATTTACTTCACCCAGATCTAGACAGACAGCGTCCCTCTAGGGTTCCACATAGACTCCATCCATCTAGATCCAGTCATTATGAAGAGAGTTTCTACTCACCACATTCTGTCTCCGAGGAGCTGGACAGTTCAGCCTCGGCCGCCGTCTCCTCCGCCCCCTCCTCTCCTTCGTCGTCGTCCTCCTCCTCCTCCTCTTCCTCGTCGTCGTCCTCCTCTTCCTCCTCCTCCTCCTCCTGCTCCTCGTCCTGACCATTGAGCTCGCTCTTCACCTGGCTCTCCTCCCGGGCCCGCGCCTCCGGCTGCACCTCCCCCTGCTCCTCCTCCTGGCTCAGGGAGTAATTGTGCTCCTCGCTGCAGTGCTCCAGAGACAAACAAGCCGCCTTCGTCGCCTCCTCCGCCTCCTCCTCCTCCTGGGCCACCTGGTACACCTCCACTGTGCGCTCCCCCCCGTCATGTCCTCCTCCCGCCTCCCTCTCCGTTGTCGTGGCGACAGAGATGCTGCTCCTCCCCTCCCCCTCCTCCTCCCCCTCCCTCCCCTCAGCTGCCCTGACTTCCTGTGTGACGGTCTTGGCTGTGTGTTTGTTGCTGCAGCTCCTCCTCCTCTTCCTCTCCTCGTCGTCCTCCTGCTGCTCCTCCTCGCGGCTCCGCCCCCAGCGGCCCATCAGCACCGCCTCCTCGGAGCAGGCCAGCAGCTCCCCCCCCACCCCGAGGCCCAGCTTGGTGTAGCGCGCCATCTCGTCCAGCGCCGACACGTCCCAGCGCTCCGGGTGCAGGTCCTCGCCCAAGCCGCCGTCGTCCACCAGGTCGCTTAGCAACTCGAAGGGACGTTTCCGTGGCGACGCCGGGGAGCCCAGCATCAGGAGCACGCTCTGGGCACAGACAGACGGGGACCGGGCGGTCGGTTAGTGACGGTGAACACGTACATGTAATAATGATGATCATCACCAGACCACTGGAGACCACGCCCACTCTGCTGGACTTGATCCCAACAACATTATCAGACAATCGCTACCTGCTGGTGTTTCCACTGTTCTGTGAATGAGCCATACTCTCATAGAGTCTAGGCTCGTGATATCCCATAATTATCTGAAACTCTTGTCATGTGAGACTTCACTTTGAGGAGATGGACGTCCTGCATCCATGGAGCAGGGATGGCCTGTCTCAGCTGCTGCTACTGCTCAGAGCAGGGATGAAGCCAGACAACAACAGTTCTCTGATGTTTAGTTTCCTGTCCTGCAGTGGTGGTGTTGTCACGAGGCTCCTCCTCCCTCCACACAGAGCCTGCCACCTCCACTCACATGTTAGGAAGTGTTCCCATAGCACTTTTAAACACTTCTAAAGATGCGTCTGAAAAACCACCTCATGAGAGCGTGAAAATGTTCTAGCGACATTTGAGAGGTTTTTCTAAGTGTCGTGTCTCCACCACCAGGTTTTTATAGCGATGGGTTCAGGTTTTGTGGATTTGTAGGCCTGATGGAAACGCAGCTCCAACATGAGGCTGGCTGAACTTCAGAAGAAGACTCTGAGTGACTGGAGGAGCAGACACGAGACAGAGGCTAGAAGCAGCCGCGGCTACGTTTATCTAGCTAGCGTGGCCTTTGCTTCCACTGCAGCTGAGGGAGAAACAGCTGAAGGAGAAACAGAGGCATGCGATCAACACTGATGGAGTTAAGGAGGAGGAGAGCAACACACACACACACACACACACACGCAACAAACATTTACACACGTCTACACATCGTTAAACACAGCCTGTTTGCTCCAAACACGTGAGGCCCGTACATAAGCTAACGTGAGACAGATGCTAGGACATGCTATCACTACATGTGATGAAACACCTGAGAGACAGGTTCCTGTCATAGTTTAACTATCAACCAGAGAACACAGCATATCCAAGCATGACCACACAAAGTCACACCAGCTTGTCAGAAACTATATAAATGAGCAGGTTAGGATCAGACAACATGGTTCCCCATGTGTGATGACAACACTCGAGGAAACTTGAGCCTCCAAACGTGCAATGAAAGCTAGCTACTCTACTCTAGTCTACCCTGTTCTATTCCTCTATTCCTCTACTCTACCCTATCCTATTCTACTCTACCCTATTCTCCTGTAGTTTACCCAGCAGCGGGTCATGTGACGGGGGTCTCACCTGGTCGTACTCGGTCCTGCCCCCTTGTGGCGACATGGCCAGAGGGTAGGGGCTCAGCAGGCCCCTGTGGCCCCCGTAGGCCTCGCCAAACGCAGGCTCCATCCCATTCATACCCGGCTGAGAGGAGCAGGAGGAGGAGAAGGAGCACAGGCAATCAGTGAGACAGGAAATGACATCACTCGGAGGTGACACACACACACACACACACACACACACACACACACACACACACACTCAGACCCTGAGGTTTACCTGCGGCATGCCCGAGGCAGGAGGGTGTCAGGTCACGGTCACAGCGTAGGATCAGGAGGGTTCTGCTGGCAGAGAAACACAAAGACTGAGGTTGGATCTGGAGGAGGAGGAGGAAGAGGAGGAAGAGGAGGAAGAGGACTAGGAGGAGGAAGAGGAGGACTAGGAGGAGAAAGAGGAGGACTAGGAGGAAAAAGCGGAGGAGGAGGACTAGGAGGAGGTTAGGACAATAATGACACAATGATGAAGTCCCAGAGCCAGGATGTGAAGAACTACACGTGACCATATTTTCATTGTTACAATATGAAGTTGACCTACAAGTTCCTTTGGGGTCTTTCATTTTCTTAATTATTTAACTATAATAATTCAACTGAACTTCACGTCTTATAGACAAATGGATGGATGGATGGATGGATAGATAGATAGATAGATAGATAGATAGATAGATAGATAGATAGATAGATAGATAGATAGATAGATAGATAGATAGATAGATAGATAGATAGATAGATAGATAGATAGATAGATAGATAGATAGATAGATAGATAGATAGATAGATAGATAGATAGATAGATAGATAGATAGATCTCACCTCAGCTGAAGTTACAGTTGATGGAGTCAAAGGGCGGAGCTCTGTTCACATGTCGCAGCCCTGAAGCTCTCCACCTCCCAGCCTGGAGGAGGAGAAGAAGGAGGAGGAGGAGAAGAAGGAGGAGGAGGAGGAGAAGAAGGAGGAGGAGGAGGAGGAGAAGAGGAGAGGAGACGAGGATAATGAAGAGGAGGGAGAGACATGGTAGATGGAAGTCAACAAAGGGTTCAGCAGAGGCCACAAGGCAAATTACCCTAACGTAGCTAACTAGAGCTAACTAGAGCTCTGTTAGCTCACTAGAGCTAACGTAGCTAACTAGAGCTCTGTTAGCTCACTAGAGCTAACGTAGCTAACTAGAGCTAACATAGAGCTCTGTTAGCTCACTAGAGCTAACGTAGCTAACTAGAGCTAACTAGAGCTCACTAGAGCTAACATAGGGCTCACTAGAGCTAACATAGAGCTCACTAGAGCTAACGTAGCTAACTAGAGCTAACATAGAGCTGCACAGGGAGACGTCTGTGAACCAGGAGCTACAACGTGGACTTTGTCAGTTTCAGCTGCTCCCACGTCTTTCTCTCCATGCGACAGTCAGCTGCCATGTGTGTGTTTGTGTGTTTGTTTGTTTGTTTGTCAGTGTTTGTGCTGAGGACGCAGGCAGGCGTAGAGTCTTGTTTCGACACTAAACACGAGCAGCAGACTTTCTTTAAAGCCTGATCTACGGCAGCAATCTGTCCCGCCGCCTCTCGCTGTGTTTATGAAGCTCTCGTCGTCTGCTTCTCACCGTCGCTCGCCTTCATCTATAAATACATCCAGCTACTCCACATGGAGAAGCAGCCACACAGGCAGCTTCCTGAGAGCCACCTGAGCATCAGCATTTAATAGACGAGTAAATAAAGGAAAGCAGTTTACATGTTATTACGGCTGAATTTCATCACCACTTCAACAACTGTTTGTCATTTCAGGAGAGGAAATGATGCTTGATGTTGTTCTATTGAAGAAAAAGCGTCCGGGGGAGGAGCCACAGAGAGGTTAGGCTGACAGACAGAGATAGAGCCTCAGAGAGAGAGTTCAGTGAGAAGATAAACAGAGGAAGAGGAAGAGGAAGAGGAGCAGGCAGCTCACCCACCTCCACTGACTGTTCACATGGACCACGCTGTGAGCACTGACCTCCTTCCCACTCTAATTGGATTATGTTGTTTACGCCGGTTGCTTATAGAATATTCCATACATGTCCCTGTTTGAGATTAATGCCCAGCGACACACACACACACACACACACACACACACACACACACACACACACACACACACACACACACACACACACACACACACACACACACACACACACACGCTTCCTGATCTGGAAACATGGGTAAGTGGCCCATAGTTCCTCTTCTTCTTCTTCGTCTCCATCTTGTTTTGGACATGAACCGTCGACAGCTGTGATGTGAGAGTCCAGATGTGACTCAACATCAAACATCTCTGTTCACATCCTCTTACGTGGTTACTTAACTCTTAAAGTCTTTTTCTGGGCTTATGTAAACAGACGTTATAAAATGAGCAGACTTCATTTCCTATCGGGGGCCTGGATTCCTGGTACCACACGATCTTTTGTTAATTTCCTGAAAGTCTAAATGAACTTAGTGTCACTGGTCGGTTAAGCAGAGACAGATGCTGCTGATGCTCCGTGTTTGTTTGGCCCCAGGTTCACTCCTCAGCTAATTAACTAATCGCTTCAATAATCAGCTGATTTAAACTTTTATTTGGAGAAATTAGGTCAGATTCTCTGATCTCAGCGTCTCAAATGTGAGAGTTTTATGGTTTCTTTGGTCAAAACATTGAATACCTTGGAGGCGGCAGCAAAAGAAAAGGTATTGAAAGACCTCATTTTGTCCTTTTGTGAAACTGGAAACAATTTGTACCGTACCATTTTATGAACCAAACCACGAATCGATCGATCGAGGATGTCGTCGAGAGATTAAAGGACAGCGGAACTAAGCGTTACTCCCCATCCAGGTGAGCGCATGTTCACACCTTTGGAAGGTTTGGCAACACAAATGAAATAATAAATGAATCTGAATGAAAGGTCCACAGGTGTGAACACACCTGGAGTCAGACTCGTCTCATCCTGCTGAAGACCAGACAGTTCCTGGTCTGACCCTGTTTCACAGTCTTAAAGTGAGGAGGCATCGAGGATGCCTCTGGCCCTGGAGCAAATGACTCCGCCCAGCATCTTTCTGACCAATCAGAGAAGAGCTGGCATTTACAACTTTGAAATGTTACCATGGGAACAAAAACTCAAGATAAAAAGCATCAATTGTACTGCCCCCCCCCCGGCTCTGAATGAAGGGATGCAGCCTCAGGCCTGAACTCGACCTCCGTCCTGTCTCCGTCCAGTCTCCGTCCTGTCTCCGTCCTGTCTCCGTCCTGTCTCCGTCCAGGACCAGTCCAGGAGACAATGCTTCCATTTTGGAGCGATCTGCGCTCCAATCGGGAGGATTTTTCCAGCCTCGTCCTTTAACCTCGCTCCGCTCCCGACTCCACCCAATACGGTCCGGATCGACCAATCAGATCCCCCCAGCCAGCCGGCGGCACAGCGCTGCATCAGTTCATGTTTGTGTAACCGAAACCTCCTCGCTCCTCCATTAGCGAGGAGGCCACGGAGCAGACGGCGCTCCTCCTCAGACTGGGGACATGATGAAACACCAAGCAACACACCCGGAGAGAGGGAGGGAGGGAGAGAGGGGGAAGGGGAGAGAGAGGGGGAGAGAGAGAGAGAGAGAGAGAGGGAGAGAGAGGAAGAGAGGGGAAGAGAGAGAGAGGAGGAGAGAGAGAGAGAGAGAGGGAGAGAGAGGGAGAGAGAGAGAGAGAGAGAGAGAGGGAGAGAGAGGGAGAGCGAGGGAGAGAGGGGAAGAGAGAGAGAGGGGGAGAGGGAGAGAGAGGCAGAGAGGGAGGGAGGGAGGGAGAGAGAGAGAGGGAGAGAGAGAGAGGCAGAGCGAGGCAGAACAACACAGGCCTACAGCTCGGTACCTGAGGACAGCCCGGGGGACAGCGTGTCTCGCTCTGACCAGGCTGAGCGATATTCAGGAACCAAACCAGGAGGTGTCGCCTGGCTCGACCCGGGGCACCCAGGAATGAGGAAGTGAGGATCGGCCGGGCCGGTTGTGACACCGCGCCTGGCACGGCACACGGAAAACTGGTATTTGGCAGCGGGAGCGAGCCAGCCACCGACACGCTGCCTACACACACACTCATCAGACACGTAGAGCGCTCCGAAGTAGATAAGACACACTGGCCGAGGTGGCGGCGTGGTTAGCGCTAGCTAGCTGCTAGCGTACGGAGCGCTCAGAGAGGAACGTCGACACCAGGACCCATCCTGGCTGCTCCATGTCTCCACAGCAGCGAAACATCTGGATTATAGCGCCAAACACAAACTAGACCCAGAGCTGCAACAAAGCATCACTTGTTGTGCTCTAGTTCGTTTGGTTTGGTTGGTTCATGAAATGATGTTCAAAGAACAGTGCCTTTCTTTTGTCTCCTCACCGTCAAAGGCGTTCCATGTCCTGGAGGACGGAAGAACCCAGAGAACATCCAGTTTGAGAAGCAGAGATCAGAGCACGTTGACTTCACTTCTTCAAAAAGGGTTTTTTAATGCTTTTATCGATTGCTAAAACAGTTGTCTATTGCTGCAGCTCGAGGATTTCTATCAAACATGCCTCATTCACATCCAGGGTTAGGGTTAGGGTTAGTTAGGGTTAACTAACCCTAGGGTTAGTTTAGGGTTAGTTAGGGTTAACTAACCCTAACCTAACCCAACACATGCCCCAATGGTTTCTATGCACTGGTGGATCATGGGTCGGTGAAGGACGCGCTCGGCTCACTTCTCTCTGGCTGCGACCGTGTGACCTCAGCACCTACACACTCCTGCTAGCAAACACACACACACACACACACACACACACGTGTATCATCCAGCATCTTGGTAGAAACACCTCCTCACACCTGGCTGCAGCATTCCTGATACACCGTATCCCATAATCCCCAGCAATGCAGGAGAGAGACAGAGAGACAGACAGACAGACAGAAAGAGACAGAGAGAAAGAGACAGACAGAGACAGAAACAGAGAGAGACAGTCAGAGACAGAAACAGAGAGAGACAGTCAGAGAGAGAGATAGCAAGAGACAGACAAAGAGACAGACAGAGAGAAAGAGACAGTAAGACAGAGAGAGACAGACAGACAGCGAGGGGAAACAAATGAGAAGAAGAGTGACCTGGTAATCTTTAGAGCAGGGTGTCAGCTAACGCGGCTGCTGGAACACATTTACACCCTGGCCTAACGTAGCTGGTAGACAGTAGAGCTACCAGCTAACCAGGCTAAACTAGCAGTTTGTTCTCTTCAGTTGATGATAAACCAAACCAAAGCTGCTCGTTTGGTCCAAGAATGGTCAGGAACCTACATGACAGGTTTCCTCTACGCTGGTTCTGGTTCTGGTTCTTCTGACCTTCTAACCCTAACGCTAACCCTAACCCTAACGCTAACCCTAACCCTAACCCTAACGCTAACCCTAACCCTAACGCTAACCCTAACCCTAACGCTAACCCTAACCCTAACCCTAACGCTAACCCTAACCCTTAACCCTAACGCTAACCCTAACTGTAATGCTAACCCTAACCCTAACCCTAACGCTAACCCTAACGCTAACCCTAACGCTAATGCTAACCCTACTGCTAATGCCAACCCAGTGAAAAGCTGAGTGTGCACGGCTCCTTCCATCCAAAGGTCTGCAGTCCCTTCTATTCACCGCACCATCACAGAGGACACACAAAAACCAAACTTTAACTCTCCATCAACTCTACATACATCCATCACTTTATTTCTATAAAAATATGTCTATTTGATACTTTTGTCTTTATGTGTGACCACAGGGGGTGAATTGTGTGTAAAGGTAAATTATTCTTAGCTTTAAACACTTGATGGAGTTTCTGTCCCACACAGAATCAAAACAAACATGTGACACAGCTGCTCCCATCCAAACAGGGGCAAAAACATGTCGTCCCATGGATTAAAGTCTAAATATATGCAGCTTTACTGTCGGACCAGGCACAACAACAATGGCCGGGCACTGAGGAGGAGGAGGAGGAGGAGGAGGAGGAGGAGGAGGAGGAGCACTGGGGAGTTGTTTATAACCCTGTACCTCGTCTAACAGGTTCAGAAATGAACAAAAAGTTTATTATAAATCCTCAGACTGACAACTTCCCCTCCTGCTCTCTGCCATTTAAAGAATGTGTTACTGATTGATACTTCACATGTACATATATATATATATATACACATAAAGTACTTTTGTCTTATGTTTGTTGTCGTATAACAGAACTCTTTTAAAGCTTTTAACACTTTGTGAAGTTTCAGCCTCAACATATTTTTGAGCATTAACATTTACACATTAAAAGGACATGTAAGTTTATATCACCTTCAGTTGCCACCATGGAGTGTAAAACGTGTATAGACGTCAGTTATTATCGTGCTGTTTAACACTTCATGTAGTTTCTATCTATTCCAGCATTATTTGATGAAAACCTGGTTAACCTGGTTATAAGCGTTAGTTTGTCCTGCACAGCTCCTTTCATCAGGTTAACAACAAATCAACATATCGACTGTTGGTGCTTCGCATGCTTTGTTTTGGTTGTTCGATGTCACATGAAAAGTTTCATAACGCTGGCCTCGCTGTCGGGTCAAAACGTGCAGAAAATGTCTCTCCAAGTCTAAGTTCATCAGCTCAGCATGTTTTCTATCTACGCCTGGCAGTGTTCATCCTCAACATGTTTCTGAACGTAAACATTTCCACATTTAAAGCATGTTTATATCAAGCTATGAAGCATGTTTATAGTTTGTATCACCTTAAGCTGCCCCTACAGGGCGTAGAACTGGGACTGCATTATGACTGCTCCTCTTTATGTAGCGCTGACTGGAGTTTCTGTCCAGGTCAGAATCAATCAAAACCTGGATGTGGGAGCAGGTTTGTACGGCCCGACTCTTTGATTCCAGTTAAAGTTGGTAGTAAATCTTCTACGTTTCTAGTGGTTTGTTTTCATCCCTTACACGCTGCTGAACATCAACAGTCTCAGTCTCACTATAGGCTCGAAACGTGAACAGAAGCCAGTAACTACCATCTCATCTTATCACTGTTCTGCTGTTCTTTTAACTCTTTATGTCCCAGACAGGATCAGTAGAAACACATTTCATGAGAGAGAGTCTGCACTGCTAACAGCGAACAGCAAATCAGCAGAAGTTCTACTGCTGAAGTTCTACTGTTGTTTACCACATAGCCATGATGCTGGAGATGATGGAGATCAGACCCTCAGCTGCACAGGCTGGTTGTTTACGAGTGGTAAACAGAACATATGGGTCATGTTGATCTGGTAAACATAGCGCACAGATCATGATGATGTCTCAGATGGAGTCTCTGCCCAGGACAGACAGACAGTGGTCCTCTACGTTGTATTGACACATGGTCACCATCAACGTATGCAGCTTCACCGACGACACTATTGTTGTTTCATCCTCAACATAAACATTTCTATTTGTTTTTTATTTAAAGCACATGTTGAGGTTGGAACTGTGCTAGCAGAGCCACTGAGTGGACGACTGGTCCCAGCAGGTCACCCTGACCAGCACCAGCAGCCTGACCAGACAATGAACCTCCTCCAGCTGGCTTTACTCTCCAGGAACACAGAGAAAGAGGGGAGAGAGAGAGAGAGAGAGAGAGAGAGAGAGAGAGAGAGAGAGAGAGAGAGAGAGAGACAGAGAGAGAGAGACAGAGAGAGAGACAGAGAGAGAGAGAGAGAGAGAGAGAGAGAGAAGCCTCCGAGCCGCCGACCGATGGAGGGAAGGACAGGAGTGAAGGATGAAGGGTACACACACAGAGTAACTGGGGATGTGGGGTTCATAAAGAGGCTGTGATGGCGGAGACAGAGAGGAGATGGAGGAGGAGGGAGGGGGAGGAGGAGGAGGAGGGAGGGGGAGGGAGGGGGGTAGGGGGGTGGCCTGTCTGGGAGGCCAATTTCCCAAATTAAAGCTCCAGATAAAAGAAAAGAGAGAATAATCTGGGCGGTGGATAAAAGCTCCACCTGCTCTGAGAGATCTCTGGTTTCACCCCCAAAACTAAACTTGATGGACAGGAGGAGGAGGAGGAGGGGGAGGAGGAGGAGGACCTCCACCTCCACGTCCCCCTCCATCATCACCGTGTCCTTGGAGCTGCGTCTCCCCAGGCAGGATGGAGTGTACTCCGGGCTGCCCAGACAGAGCACAGCCTCCTCCTCTACCTCCTCCTCTACCTCTTCTACCTCCTCTACCTCCTCTACCTTGTCCTCCTCTCCTCCTCGTGCCGCCGCACAGCTGGAGCGCGAGGCGGCCGCATGGCGCCGCGAGCCGCGGAGTAACCCCCCCTCCTCCCTCCCTGCCCCCCCAACCTCACTCCCACGTCCTTATCCACACATTCGCGCATTTAGAGTGAAAAGCGGAGGATAATGAGACAGAAGGAGGAGGAAGAAGCGACGGAGATCCCTACCAGACA
The DNA here is from genome assembly GCA_029224185.1 of Karalla daura. NCBI lineage: Eukaryota > Metazoa > Chordata > Actinopteri > Chaetodontiformes > Leiognathidae > Karalla > Karalla daura. The sequence goes on from CM055189.1 coordinate 1,360,607, forward strand.
GCAGCTCCGCTCCGCTCCGCTCCGCGCGACACAACAATAAGGATGGGGCGCAGCTGGGGCGCGCGCGCACACACTCACTCACACACTCACACACTCACACACACACTCACACACACACACACACACACACTGGAACACACACCCACTCCGCCGGATGTCTGTAGTATTAATACTTCATACACCTCCTGTCATCGTCCTTGTTATGATGATTAAAAACAGCCGCAGACCGCTAACTCGCCTCCGTCCCGGACGTTTAAACTAAATACATAAATAAACAAATGAATAAAAAAATCAAGAATTGTTTTTTTTAAGTTGAAGCATAAATAAGTTCCGCGTCCGTTTCCGACAGCAGATGGAAACCTCTACCCATCACGTTTCTATCCCTCGTATTTCTGACTACTCTACTGCGCTGTTTACTTTAATGTATGATCTATGGAAATAAACCTGATCACGCAGCGTTAACGTGTTCAACTAGATGGAAATGAGTTCCCAGCCTCTGTGCGCTACAAGCCCAGCTGCAGGTACAGGGCACAAGCCCCCTTTACTCGCCTAGTTCTTTACTTTACTTAGCTAGTTAGTTAGTTCGTTAGTTAGTTCGTTAGTTAGTTAATAAAGCTACAGGGGTTTGAGGAATACAAGTGAAACCTGGGAGGTGTTGAAGCGTCCCATTTGTGTGTAAGAACAGGCAAAATGTGAGAGGACAGCTGTGGATCTATCACAAGTATGAGCAAATTGAAGAGGAAACTGTAAATATATATAGAAAGCTACGCGCTACAGGGAGACAGAATATCTGCTCCCAGCTACTGTATGTCACAACCTATGGTGGTGCAATACAAGAATAAACTAAAGCGTACATAGACAGGTAGATACTGAAAAATGATCCAGAAGACTGTAAATACAGCTGATTATGCAACTCATCCCAGCTACTGTACGTTGCTTATTACGATAAAGCTACACAAGTTCCAAGAACACAAGGAAAAAGCTGAATATGAGGACGGAAAACAGCAAATAAAGCAGCTGTGCATTGTTCCTGTGTCCAGCTCCTCTGTGCTGTGTCTTTGCTCCATTTACAACAATGACGTTGCAAACACACGAGACCGAGCTACATATCTAGTTATGTTCAGACGGATAAGAAACATGCTGCAGCCCCTGGAAATGAGTCCCTGCAGCTAGGTAGCTGCTGCTTGTACAGCCCCCTTCAGTCACCATCATCAAGTTCAGAGAATGAGAAAAATATGAGTGGAAAATAAATACAAAACAGAGCTACCGTGTCAAAAGAATTCAAGGTGCCCCCACTTGTACAAGGTCCTTTCTTCACAACAAAAAAGTTTCAAGAATACGAGAATAAACTAAATACGAGTGGGGCAAAAAAAGAAGCAACTGAGCAGGGTTCAGACAGACACCAACGTGTGAAAATGTCCCCAGCTGCTGTACGGTCCAACCCCAGGAGCTGCCGCTGCTGCTTTCACTATCCCACCTGATCTATTCCCAGAAAACTCCAAGAACACAAGAACGAGCAAAACATGAGTGGAAAAAGCTGCAAACACGTTTAATTATGCAGAGACACAAACAAGCTGCGGCTCCTCTCGATACGTTCCCAGCTACTGTGTGTTAGAGTCCAAGGTCCTCCTGTTTATACAAACCCTCGCTATTAGTGACCAAAGACAAAGTTCCCAGAATACCAGAATATGCAGAACATGAGGAGGAACTGCACACACGTCTCATCATGATTCAGGCTTCAGCCAGGACAACACGCTGAGGCTCCCAGAGCTACTGTCTGACCTCCTCCTGCCACGACAAAGCCTGCTATTCACAACAATAAAGCTCCAGGAGTACGAGAAAAGAGCTAAATACGAGTGGGAGCAAACTCCGAGCATGTCTAGTAAGGCAGCGTAGAGACGGACACAAAACGTAGAGCAGCTGGTAGAAAATGTCCCCAGAGCTACTGGACGTTGAAATCTGTGTGTCTGAGCAGAGTCAATATTAGCCCGAAACTTCCAAGTGTTTGCTCCGCATGTAATAAAGAGCAGTCCCTCAGTGTCCCTGGAGCAGCTAGAGCAGCCTGTCTGTCTGCCTGTCTACCTGTCTGCCTTTCTACCTGTCTGTCTGCCTGCTGAGGAGCCTGCCTGCCTGCCTGTCTGTCTGTTTACCTGTCTGTCTGTCTGTCTGCCTGTTTACCTGTCTGTCTGTCTGCCTGCCTGTTTACCTGTCTGTCTGCCTGCCTGTCTGCCTGCCTGCCTGTTTACCTGTCTGTCTGTATGTCTGCCTGTCTGTCTGCCTGTTTACCTGTCTGTCTGCCTGCCTGTCTGTCTGCCTGTCTGTCTGCTGAGGAGCCTGCCTCCCCTACCTTGAGCAGCCTTGTCCTCGGATGTCCCCTCACAGCTTACACCAGCCTCCCACACTCCGGACCAGGGGTAAAATGTCGGCCTCGGAATCTACCCCAGATGATACCATCCAAACAGAGGAGTAAGAGGAGCAGCAGGAGGAGGAGGACAGAGGGAGTCCAGGAGCAGGAGGAGCTGCTCAGCCCTGCAGGGATCCTGTCTGACCTAGAGCCGCAGCCGGGGAGTTAGTGAGCAGCGGAGTGGCCTCCATGGCGGAGACTAGAAATATGGTTGTAGGACTGTTCCACACCCCTCCTCCTCCTCCCCCTCCTCCTCTTTGCGCCCTCCCTCCTCCTCCTCCTCCCCTGGAGCAGAAGCCTCTCGTTTTAACAGATTAAACCCTCCGTCTCCACCTGAAGCTTTATTAATAAACACCGCCCCACAGGTTATATCGCGGACCTCCGCTCACCCCTCGCCCCGCTTCTCGCCCCCCCTCTGGGTCTGACATGGTGTCGTCCGCTGGACACTTTGACTGGCGGCTGCGCCGGTTAAAACCATTATTTTAGGACTGAGAGGGAGATTTTACAGACACGGGAGACAACCCGCGCACTCTTGTTATTGTTGTTGTTGTTTTACATCAGTGTTGTTGTTGTTGTTATTGTTGTTGTGGTGTTCGCTGTGCAGTTTCCCGGTGTGTTAAAAGTAAGAGAAAATGAGCTGAGAATGACTGACCTGGTCGAAATACAGAAAGTATGTCAGCTGTAAAAACAGTCGTATCTCTCATCGGCGGACCCGGGGGGCACTTAAGTTCACGAATAATCCCGCAAACCTGCTGTCAATTCTCGCGATGAGCGAGTCAACACTTCTGGATGGGATTTTCAAAGTAAAAGGCTTGTTTTTGATTCCTGTCAAGGAGAAATGAAGGAATGGTAAAGCTGTGAAAGTTCTGCTCTGAATTTGTGGTAGACAATGTCTACAATGAGTCAGGTAGGATGAGAGGTGAAATTATTCAGTTGATTTATAGACTACAGCACTTTTCATATACTGGAATGTCGCACAAGTGCTTTACATAAGAAAAACATGTAGAAATTATATAAATAGAACCCAAAACCCTCCGACTGGCCGAGACAGACACCCACACAAACAAGCAGTAATACAAAACCAAGATGAACTATTTTCTTAAAGACTTGAAGGAGCTGCAGGTCACAGCGACTGGACTGTCAGCATGTCTTTAACCTATGAGTCCAGGTGCCAAAACTCAACTAAACTAGTAAATGTCTATGACTCAACTCCTTAGATTGCAATAAAATTGACTGAATCGTTTCATAGTTAGCCTGTGTTTGTAAAAACACTTATCCCAGAATAACACTTAGTATTTATTATTTATATTTAACAAAAAATACAGTATGTATATTTTGTGTACATTTGATGATTCCAGCCTTATTCCTTCTTTTCTTCCTCTATATTGTCTGTGCATTGTTTCTCATTTATTGTGCTGAAACTTGAATATTCTTCCTCATCAGCTTCCTTTCTTTCTTTCTATTCACCATCCAATTTAGAAAAAAACATTCATTTTGTGTTGTGTTGCTTAACACATTGGATTTGTATCACATAATATGGCTATATTTGACTTTAAACTTAATAACAAACACAATTCTTCTTTCTTCTAAACCGCTAGCTGTTCTGACTGACATTTACTCTGAAAAGCCGCCCCCTCGTTTCCGGTATGCCTGCCGATACTTTTAAAGGTTTTGGAGGCAGTGAAAGCGGATATGGTTTGTACCTACGTCACGGTGTCGTCAGAGGGGGCGGGGCCGTGCGACCCGTCTTTAAGGACACCGTGAAGACCCGGGCAGTGAACCCGCTGACCCGCCCCGGGCCCCGGGCTGAGCGGAGGCCGAGGAGGCCGCTCCCTCAGCGGCTTCACTGCGGGGAGAGGAGCCGCTGCTCCCGGTGCTCAGAGTTTCACTTTGTGATGAGAAAAAGTAGAGATGTAAACCCAGAGATATACTGTTCTCTCAACTCATGATTCGACTGCACGTTTTGCATACATACATATGTATATATATATATATATATATATATATATATATATATATATATATATATATATAGAGAGAGAGAGAGAGAGAGAGAGAGAGAGATTATGTTACTCATACCTTCAGTCACTTTGTAACAAGAATGGTGGACTAAACATTTGTACTTGGATGTATTTACGTGAAAACAACCAAACAATACAAGTGTCGTAGTATCTGAAGCTATACATATGTCTATGAGTTCATGGGCCTGTTTACACATGCACGGTATACCCAGACAAAAAATGGTTTAGGTTAAAGCTCTGGGGCCCCAGGAGAGAGGCCGACGGTATCTGCCATAAAAGGGGATGTTTGTCTCGGGTAGAGAGACTGTTTCTAAAACACAACCCATACATTCTGTTTCACAAGTATGACCAACCGGCCTGACCAGGCTGAGGTTCTCTTCAGGCAGACCATGGTGCTCGATTTGATCCTGATCTTCTTTGTCTTAAACCTTTTTATTTGCAAGTGAGACAGTGTCCTTCATCTTCAACATCATCGCTATTAAACAACAGTGTGAGGTGTCAGCAGCATCGTATTTGTCAACATCAAAATGTGAACTTTTCTTTGGGTGCCCACTGCCCCTTCACCCAAGTTCCTTTTTTCCAACCTCCTTACCTGCCGTTTCATCACATCATCACATCATCACATCATCACATTTTGCATATTTACTGGAACTCAGTTCCAGGAACTGCAGGCTGGAGATAGTTCCCAGAAACTGGTGAGTACTGCTGCTTTGTGTTGTCTACATTCACCACAGCTCTCTACTTAGCTTCATGTTAGCCCAGTGCTAGCTTCAGGGTTAGCTCGGTGTTAGTTTGATGTTAGCCTGGTGTTAGCTGTTAGCGCAGCACCCGCCCAAGGTGTTTCTCTATTGTAATAATAGCACTCATTTTTTGCCTCTGGTTCCAGAATATGTTGCAGCTCGGTGAATTAAAATGCCACTTCATTTTGGATTAAACGCTGTGTTATTATGCACACACGGCATATGTAATACCAAAACTGTATTTATAATGCGTTATATCACTGTGCCACAAACACTAAGCACCATCACTCAAAGTATATTCCCTCATTTTTCCAAAGACCACGCAGTTAAAAAAAAAGATTGATTAAACTTCAGATTTTAAGTACAATTCATTTGTTTGATGTGATATCAGCCATACAGCTTCATTTTGCATGCTGAATTTTTCTCATCCAACCAGCTGGACAATAAAAGGCAAATGTTCTGCCCACATCTGATATATAATTATTGTCCTGATTATTTTTCCACATATCAGCTTCAAAGGTGCAGTGTGTGTATGCCCACAGTCTTTTTTGTCAGCATGCAGAGGGATTAAAATATGCATTAGCAGGCTTTCAGTGGTGATGGGATGTAACAGCCCTTCATCATCTGCAGCACAGCGAGCGTTATTTAGGGCAGCTCCTATAGCTGTTTGTGTAAGGCTTGTTAAATCTTAATGTCCTTTTGGATGGAGGGAGGTTGTCATGGTGCATGAACGCATTAAGCCACATTTTATGAATATTGCAGAAGATAAGCTGTGGGGGTGTTTGTGTTTATCTGTCAGTTAAAGCCCATACATGTTAGGCTGTATGTGTGTGTGTGTGTGTGTGTGTCCTTTAATAATGTGTATTAAAATCCGTTAAAGGGCGAAGCCCGAAGCGCACCGTGAGGCCTGGGTGCAGCTGTGACAGCGTTCTCCAGGCTGTCGTCGAGTTTTCCCAGTGTTTCCTCATTAATCTGCATGCATGGGAGAGCGCGGCCCCCCCTGGTTTATTTACAGATGTGAATTTGAGATAAATCCTCTGGGCTGTAATAGAGTGCCATGCGCTGTCTGGAATGTAATCATAATCTCAGAGCCGAGTCTGAGCCCCGCTTTATTAATAGCACACATTCGGCGTGTTGTGTCATTATTTTGCTTCTCAGGGATTCCTGGATGTAATTTTCCACTCCACTTCCACTTTCTGTTCACAAGTGTTTCGTGGTCTCGTTCCAACAAGACGAGCAGAATCGGATCTATTTAGACCTGGTAAAAAAATATAAAAAATACTCGATGTGCTTTTTATTATCTATTCCTTCAGACTCACAAAAGCAATGAAATCATCTCTGCACAGCTGAGGGTTCAGGCAGGGGTCTGATTTTTTATTCTGGGTGTTGGAGAGACACCAGACACCCACATTCGTGTGTTAAGACATTGAAATCCCCTTTAATCACGGCTGATTTAATGCCTGTAGGTGTTGCATGATGGACCGGGGACAGAAAGGCTTCGTCTCAGTAGCTTGGATCCATCTATGGGTCTCCATCACAGAATGCTTTGACACATCCTGCTTCTGGAACCTAATCCTGGACCATCTGTCATGTTCATCCCCGACATCACACACACTGGAGCAGAAGCTAGAGCAGACATGAAAGGATGGAGACTGAAACAAGTCAGGCTCTGCCTTCCATCACACAGAGGAACTGTGGTTCCTCTAAACCGGTGTGAACGCCGACTGGTTTCCACCAGTTCTGAGACTCCGCCACAGAGGCCAAGAGTCCAAACGCTTCAGTGGAATTGCTTGTGTTAGCGGCTTATCTCTGCTTATCCAGCCTGGATGAGAAAATGTTGAAACGGGGCATGGAAGCAGGCATGTTGGCTGGATGCTGAACAGCTGCAGCTCTGTCAGTCTGGCTTCTTCAGGACCGCCTGCTCGGCTACTACTGCCACTGGTCCTCAGGCAGACGGGCTTCAGTGGTTCCAGTGTTTCCAGCTGGTGTTACACACCTGAGCCGAAACTCTACGTCCACTCCGGGTCCAACGTTTTGGACATGGATGTCCAGAACATTGTTCCATGTGGATATTTTATTTAGATGTAGACACAGTTGAGTCTCCTCCTCTGTCCACCTGGTCTGAAGGGAACTGGTCATGTGACCCCTACGTCAGGTCACGTGACCTGGAGATGTGAACAAAGTCACACTTTTGTCATGAACTTCTATGGTGACACGTCTGAAAAACCACTTCATGAGCGTTTCCATTACCAGTTTTTCTACTGAGACATTAAGATCAAGGCCAGTTCACTGGTCGCTCTTCTATCGACTCTACTCTCTATTTCTCAAGTTTGAAGACATTTTGTCCTCAAACGCCACCATGACCGAGTCACCGGGGTAGAGCTGCAGGAACGGTGAAAGGAAAACACACAAAGAGCCTGGTCTTTATCATACATTTATCTTTTTATTGTGGTGGGAGAGTATTCACACACACACACACACACACACACGTCACTCACATCGAGGTGTTCACAGGACTTCACACGAACACAAAGTCACATGTAGGGTCTCATCAACCAGTCAAACAATCAGGTCTGGTGCTTAGCGGAGGTCCGTCACCATGGCGACTCCTTTCATCCATCCATCCATCCATCCCTCCATCCATCCATCCCAGCTGTGTTGAGCTGAGGAGATCCACAAGAAAAAGTGGAAGGAAAAAGAGGAGCTGCAGATCTGACACGTTCAAGGGCCATCTGGCAGCCGGCATGTCGGCGGACGGGCGGATCCTGAAGGCGTGAAACGTTCCGGCCTTGAGAACAAAGACAATTGTTTGTCTGGTGATTCACTTAGCTAGGAAACCTGACCACCAAGCGTCTCTGTAACTGAAGCGCAGCATCGGGTCTTCTCGTGATCCAGGGACGAGTCCCTCACGACTGGCGGGGGACGGAAACAAACCGAGGACGCAAGGGCTTATGGGGCCTGTGCAATCAGCCGGTAGTTAATGGTGGGACACCACAGTCCAGACTGGTTTGTTTCAGCTCCTGGAAGCCTGACCGGCGGCTGTACATTCACCCGAGTCCCTCGTTTCATGCTAGCTCCTGATGTTCACGCGAGTCCCTCGCTACATGCTAGCTCCTGATGTTCACGCGAGTGCCTCGCTACATGCTAGCTCCTGATGTTTACCCGAGTGCCTCGCTACATGCTAGCTCCTGATGTTTACCCGAGTGCCTCGCTACATGCTAGCTCCTGATGTTCACGCGAGTCCCTCGCTACATGCTAGCTCCTGATGTTCACGCGAGTGCCTCGCTACATGCTAGCTCCTGATGTTCACCCGAGTCCCTCGTTTCATGCTAGCTCCTGATGTTCACGCGAGTCCCTCGCTACATGCTAGCTCCTGATGTTCACGCGAGTGCCTCGCTACATGCTAGCTCCTGATGTTTACCCGAGTGCCTCGCTACATGCTAGCTCCTGATGTTTACCCGAGTGCCTCGCTACATGCTAGCTCCTGATGTTCACGCGAGTCCCTCGCTACATGCTAGCTCCTGATGTTCACGCGAGTGCCTCGCTACATGCTAGCTCCTGATGTTCACGCGAGTGCCTCGCTACATGCTAGCTCCTGATGTTCACGCGAGTGCCTCGCTACATGCTAGCTCCTGATGTTCACGCGAGTGCCTCGCTACATGCTAGCTCCTGATGTTCACGCGAGTGCCTCGCTACATGCTAGCTCCTGATGTTTACCCGAGTGCCTCGCTACATGCTAGCTCCTGATGTTTACCTGAGTGCCTCGCTACATGCTAGCTCCTGATGTTCACGCGAGTGCCTCGCTACATGCTAGCTCCTGATGTTCACGTGAGTGCCTCGCTACATGCTAGCTCCTGATGTTCCGACGCGTGCCATCGCCACAACTACTGAGGAGGGCTGGAGGGGGAGAAGATAAAACATAATTTGGTCTTTCTAAAAAGTAGCTGTATATTGATTTTGATTCTTTTTGGCTGAAGCAAAGTGGTTTTAGAGGGGGGGTGGGGGTGGATGGGGGGGGCTCTTTGGGTCAGAAATAGAGCGGAGGTGGGGGTGGGGGGGTAAAAGGAGTAGTTGTGGCTGTGGCGGGCAGATCAGTCCCACTGTCAGGACTCCAGGCTGAGTCTGACCACCAGCGGCCTGCAGAGAAGTTCTCTGGAGGACGACAGGCGTCTGCTCTGCTCTGGTGGAGGCACCAGCGCAAAACGCTTCCATGGACAACAACATTCTGAACGAGCCAGTAATCAGATTACAGCGTAAAACACTGTAGAACATTCCATTCAGAAGAAAAGTGGGCCACGTCCCTACTCCACACACACACACACACACACACACACACACACACACACACACACACACACACACACACACACACTGATGGCGGTCGCTCTCACTGTGTTGCTCTGGACACCATCCAGAACACGCATCATCAACTGGAAAGTGCCCAGTGTGGCAGGAAGCTGCCGCATCCACATTCAGTGTGATTAAGGCGACTGAATGTCGTAGTCTGTGTCGTCTATTGAAAATCAGTTGACAGGACTGATGTTCATTCAGAATATCCCTCAATGTTTCATTGTTTCCATTCCAGCACTGGTTTGCTTCCATCTTGTTGCTGTTTGAAGCTGAGATTTTGTTTAAAACACAAATAAAATGTGTTATTCTCTTATTTTGGTTTAGATCAGAATATTGTTGTCCTGACTCTCGTCTTAAAAATATTTAGTACAATATTTTTTGTGTTGTGTTTTCTGTGCATCATTAAGGACGTGGCTGTTTGATTGACAGCTGAGCCACTGGGAGGCAGCTTTCCATCCTGACCTTCAGGACGAGGTTACAGGTACTACTCATTAGCAGCGCTCTTCCTTCAGTCTAAACCTGTGTTGTTTAGCAGAGATGCTAAAGCTAACTCCAGAGGGTTAGCGATGGACCGCAGTCTTGTCGTCTCAGCCTCTGATTAGACGTCCTACATCGTCTCTCCCGTCGCTGATTCGATGCTGTCTCTGGTTTCTAACAGATCAGAGCCGACTGGGAAACGAGGACGGAGGAGAGAAAAAAGCTTTCATCTATTGTGAAGGATCTCTCTCTGCCTCTAAGAGCCTCTAACCCCTTGAAAGAATGAATTAGGCTGGAATTTGCTGTAAGAGCTTCTTTTCAAAGGCTGATTTTTCACAGCTCGAGGATATTATCATCAGATCTGTCAGCAGCTCCCAGCAGCTCCTCCCAGCAGCTCCCAGTAGCTCCCATCGTCTCCCAACGACAGGAGGTCCCTATGGAGCAGACCCCCAGAGGAGGCTGGGGCTCCATCCAAGGAGAGGAGGAGGAGGAGGAGGAGGAGGAGTGGAGCCGGGCTGAATGGGATCGCCATGGCAACGAGGACCTCCGCGATGGTGGCGTGCGTGGAGGGAGTGTGGGCGGGGGCGGGGCTAGGAGGGGGTGGGGGGTGGGGGATGGGGGGGGGTAGGGGTGGCTGCTTGGACGGTTCAGGGAGATTCTCATGGCCGCCGTCCAAACGCTCACAGTAATGAACTCTTCACACACTTAGTCACTCACACACTGACACAGACACACACACACACACACACACACACACACACACATTACATCACAGATAATAACAGTTATATAACAAGGCCGTGTGGACGCTGAGGTAATTACAGTGCACTTACATCAGCGCCCGCAGGCCAAATAAATACAAACACTGAGAGATTCACGTTCCCTGATGGCGGCAAAAAAGAAAAATGTAAACAAACAGACTAAAAATACATTTCTGAAGATTGCACATTTCAGGGATGGAAGATTACTATTCAGCAGGGGTGGGGGGGGGGGGCTGTTCTCATCTGTAAATAAATAATTAAAGAAAAAAAAACACCTCTTCTGTTCACAAACTGCTGCCATTGAAACTGAGCTCAGACCTGCAACATGCATCTCAATGAGCGGCTGGTCTGGAGCCTCAGCTGCTGTACAGGAAGTGTCTGCTAACTCCATCAGAGCGTGGTGGGGGGGGGCGATCGATCGAGAGACGTCCAGGGTGGGGGGGGGGCATCATGGAGGCCTGGAGGGGAGAGAGGCACACAGTTGAGTCGTTAATAGGACATTTCTATGGTCAAAGTACAGCACTTTTCTACTCTAGAAGGTGTATTCTAGATTTTCGCTCTCTCTGCCTCCTGCTTGTACCGGTATCTGAATTCTGAATTCAGCTACCGGTATCTTGTACCGGTAGCTGAATTCAAGGCTGGACACAAACACATGGAGCTCCAATCACCACTTCAGTCCAGTAGCAGAGGCGATGATGAGCCGTTCACCTCTTTGATAGGTTTTAGCGTTTCTGATCAATCACAGTCCAATAGTCAGGATCACAGAGCCCTCGACTCTCTGCTGCCATCGCCATGGCAACACCCACTAGAGGTTCTGTCGCCATGGCAACGTCGACTAGAGGTCATGCCACCACGGCAACCGCGACGAGAGGTCCTGTCGCCGCGGCAACCTAAGTTCAAGGTTCCGTCGCCAGGGCAACCAGAGGCTCCATACAGCTGGTGTAGCAGTAGGTAGGTAGTCGTAGTACAACGGAACAGGGCGGCACAGCACCACACTAAAAATGAACTGAATGAATTTAATTTAATGAAATGACTCCTCCTCCTCCTCCACGCTGCTCCTCAGCTTCATCTGGAGTCTTATCAGTGGACAGGTTTCAGCTTTAACCCCATCAACTCACCTGGTTTACTCCCAGTAGTAGAGCAGGTACCATATGGTCTCGTTCTTCAGCTGAGGGCCGAACAGAGGGTTGGTCTGGGCCAGGATGGCGATCAACCAGCTGAGAGAGAGAGAGAGAGAGAGAGAGAGAGAGAGAGAGAGAGAGAGGATTGAAGTCATTTTCCATCAGTCCTGGAGATGTGCTGGTCCTTCGTTCTAGATTTCACTGAACTGATGTTGGTTCCTCTCCTGCCCCCAGAGCTCTGACACTGGACCTCTCTGGTACAGGAGACTAGAGACGTTATGGATGACACTAAATAATATAAAACTATGTTTGCTATTGGACCAACTTGTTTCTTTTGTACCTCTTACACCCTCTTGTGGAGGAGCATCCCTACTCCATCTGCTTTGATTCTCCCATGAAATGAAAAGCTTCTGGAAGGAGCTGTAGCGCCCTCTGGTGGCGGAGAGCGAGACTTTAAATATTCACAGTTTGTCATTCCTACAGTTTTCTTTTGACGCTGCTCCAGGACCATCTGGCAGATGTTGCTGCAGGGTGTCTTCTGTGTGAGGACCTGGTGATGGAACGTCGAGGTCAGACTGGTCGTCCAGTCTGGCTGCAGCCTGGCTCTTCAAGAGTTTGTTAGGTGTACTGTAGTCAAAGAAGATCTAGGACCCCTGGGAAAGAGGAGGCCTCATTGTCCAGGGGGGAGAGGACCTTCTGATGAACTTCTGAGCACCTTCTGAGGACCGTCTGAGGACCTTCTGAGCACCTTCTGAGGAGCTTAGTTAAGATATATGTGCTCTGGGAAAGAGGATCTTCTCTGAAAGAAACCCTTTATATGCAAATGAGATGGTGTCAGAGGAGTGTCCATCATCTTCAGCATCATCACTATTAGATAAACAACTAGCCCAAGGCTCCTTTAAGGCTCCTGTATGTGGATGTGTTGTAGTAGCAGTGTGTGTGTGTGTGTGTGTGTGTGTGTGTGTGTGTGTGTGTGTGTGTGTGTGTGTGTGTGTGTGTGTGTGTGTGTGTGTGTGTGCGCGTGCATGTGTGTCTGTGTCTAGGGCAGCTCTAGGATCAGACCAGGTTGGTCAGATCAGTGTGTCTCACACACTCATGTTTCTGACTGTATCGTCACTTCCCCGTGCTGCGTTCACTGTCTCACAGCCGTGTGGGCCAGCACACGCGTGTTGATCCGGCTCAGCACACACGTGTCCTCAGTGACCATGAGCCGGCCCGTAGACCCACACACAGACCTGGCACAACTGAACCAGTGACCCGTAGTGGGAGGTGAAGTGCTGGCCCAGTAACTCAGACTGGGAATCATTCAAAGAGAAGAGTCGTGGTATCAGATGAGGAAGAGGAGGAGGAGGAGGAGGAGGAGGAGGAGGAGGAGGAGGAGGAGACGTGGTACTCACAACAAGTAGCAGCAGACTGCTGTCAGGATGAGGCTGGTGACGATCACACTGAGGAG